>VDFB02137941.1:0-20906 GCA_007258455.2 Sequoia sempervirens
TGTAATCCTAATCCTAACTATAAGTGATGCCTAACTGTATTCGACCACTAATATATCATAAACCTAATTTAATTATTTCCCTAATTATATCCTAACTTTGATTGAACCCTAATCATAAACTCGATCCTTAGTACACCCTAACACAAAATAAAATCTTATTGAACTCTAACCCTAACCCTAATTATAATCCTAATTGAATCCTAATTGTAACCCTAATTCAACCTTAAATAAACCCTAATTACATCCAAACCCTAATTTAACCTTATGTATTCAAATATTTGTGAAGTTTTTTTAATTTAGTATTTCTTATTGATTTATATTTTAAAACTTTCTTTCTTTTTGATTGATTTATCTTTGTGATAAAATCTATGATTTATCTTAAATCTTTTTATTTATATATTTAATCTTCTAATTTATTTTTATTTTTGATTTATTTATTTGATCTTTTATAAATTATTTGAATCTTTGTCATATTTTTTATTTATCTTTTATCTTTCATCTATTTATTTAATCTTTTAATTTATCTATGGAAAGATTCTCAAATATTTTTCATTTATCTTTGATTTCTCTTTGTGATTAAATATCTTTGATTTTTTAATTTATATTTTTATCTTTGATTTTTTTTATTTGATATTTTAATCAAATTTTTGTGACCAAATCTCTAATTTTATTTTTTGATTGATTAATCTTTGATTTCTCTTTGTATTGAATTTATTTGATCTTTTTATTTATTTATTCTTATCTTTGATCTATTTATTTCATCTTAATAATTAAACCCTAATTGGATGCTAGTCCTAATTCGAATGCTAATTGAATCATAAACTTAACCTTTATTGTAACTCTATTTGAACTAGCTATAACCTTAACCATAAGCTTTATTATAGAACACTAACCCTAACCCTAACCACAATCATAAACTTAAGTGAACACTAACACTAATTGAACAATAACCTTCACCCTAAATTAATCCTAACCCTAATTCAACCCTAATAGTAAGCCTAACCCAAATTGTACCCTAACCCTAATAGTTAGTCTAATTGAACCCTATACTTGACCATAACTATAATCCAAATTGAAATATAACCCTAATTTAATCATAACCATGTAATTGAATCCTAAGTATAATTAAACCCTATCCAAAACCCTAATTTAACCTTATGTATTCAAATCTTTGTGATATTTTTTATTTAGTATTTCTTATTGATTTATATTTTAAATATTTTCTTTTTTTAAATCTATTTATCTTAAAATCTTTATTTATTTATTTATTGAATCTTTTAATTTATTTATTTGATCTTTTTTAATTTATTTGAATCTTTGTGATCATTTTTTATTTATCTTTTATAATTAATCTATTTATTTCATCTTTTAATTTATCTATGGTAAAGATTATCAATTCTTTAAGATTTATCTTTTATTTCTCTTTGTGATTAAATCTCCTTGATCTTTTAATTTATATTTTTATCTTTGGTTCATTTATTTGATATTTTAATCAATTTTTTATGACCAAATCTCTAATTTTCTATCAAATCTTTTTGATTTATTTATTTTATCTTTGATTTAATTATTTGATCTTTTAATTAACTTATTTTTTAATCTTTGATTTATTTATTTATTTTATTTATTTATTTTTGTGATCAAATCTCTTTGATTTTGATTTTCTTGTTTCAACAAATCTCTTCAAATGATTTGTTTTTTTGTTTCATCAAATCTCTTTGATTTTATTTATTTTTTCACCAAATCTCTTTGTTTTGATTTTTCCGTTTCATTAAATCTCTTTGATTTTATTTTTTTGTTTGATGAAATCTCTTTGTTTTGATTTTTGTGTTTCATGAAATCTCTTTTGATTTTGATTTTCTTTTCATTAAATCCCGTTGATTTTGTTTGATCATTAAATTGTTTCTTGCTTAAATCTTAAATCTTATCTATTAACACAATAGAATAATATAAAAATAAATCTTCTTTCAGTAATAAAAAATAACAATAAAATTCATACACAAATTAATTTTATATAATTTTCTTGTCTTTCAATGATTTGATACAATATTTTCCTTATTCTTACTCAATGAAACTATATACAATAAAAATCAACAAAAATAAAATAAAATCATACATTAATAATAAAATTAAAATTAACTATTAAGATAATAATTATTACAAAATTCCAAATTTTTTTGGAGATGTAAAATGTATCTACTCTCAAATTTCAGAAGTCTTTGAAATCTTCTTCAATGTCCTTGCCCTTGTCCTTTAAAATCTTTTTGATTTCTCTATTTCATAATTTTGAGTGAATACTTCACTATAATCCATAATCAACCTATTTGTAGATAATGTTTCTATGACATGTTTAATGATATTGTCAACAATGTCAATAAATGGCCGAACATAAACCTTTGAGCAATATGTACAACAAAGGATAATGTGTGGGTAACAATTAGGCTAGTGAAGTAGGATTAAATTAACTAACTCCATTTGATTGTTACCTTCAAACACATTCTCATAGAATGTCCATGATTCCATTTCAATTTTAATCTTTCCATTGATATAGTTATCTTTCTCAAGTTCAACTCCACATCAATACCAATAGGATTTATCACCCACAAAAATTAAAAGAGTTCATTATTGCTAGAATATATTTAAATTTATGAAAGCTTGCAATTCTTTACTTTGGTTGGTTGGTTCTAATGTCTAGAGGGGTGTGAAGTTTTATCATGACAAAAGGTTTTTGATGAGGCGGTAATCAAATTCCCTAAGAAGGATAAGGAGAAATTGGCCGAAGTTAAAATTTCAACAACTATTTCAAATTGACACCATCGAGCCTTTGTGGAAGATTACTTGTGTTATTATAGAGTATATCACCTAGATGGGAGATTTACCGAGTTTATGGTCATCATTTTTCCTTCTTAACCACTTAGCCATAAGGTGAATTTCTACGCCTCACTATCTGTATTATATTTGTTGGTAATAGCCTTGAGGGACCATAAGAAAAATCCCGAGAGGTACCTATTCTTCATCCTGAGGATGTATTAGGTTAATATATGAACACTATCAAAATCATGCCAACTTTATCCAAACTGATTTATCCATGGTGTTTGAAGACTATCACATAGAAAGTGGGGTTTGGAGAATCCAACCTTACCAAGAGAGAATTGTTCAAGCCCACCCATCCTCTGAGTTGTCTAGTAAGAAAACCCAGCCTAGAAAACCCCAGCTTGCTAAAGTTAACCCTAAGACCTACCCCGACTGCCATGTCCCCTTAAAGAATCCTGCTCTCAAGGGCTCCCCTACCAACAAGTTGGTCTCCTATTCTGTAGACTCTTTGGAGGAAAAATCTGAGAACCCTGAAGTTAGCAAAAAATTTGTGCCCTCCCCTCCTGCCTCTTTCAGAGCTGATGGTACCATATTTCCTAGCTCCCCCAACCTGGATGATGTTAACCTCATCTTAGGCCAGGTTTAGTTTGGTGATATTCTTGCCTTTGTGAGAAATGGCATTGGTGACATTTTCAGGGTTTTGAAATGGGCCTATCAAGAAATTAATATCTTAATCAAAGAAACAGGGATCTGTATAGCAAGTCGAAGGAACTAGAAATGAAGTTGGCCGCTCTCAGCAATGAAGAAGGAAAATAGAAAAAGAACAATACTGGAATGGGAGAAGGTGACATTGAGGATAAGTACAAGACTCTGGAAGCTGAAATGGTCAAAATAAAAAATAACATGAAAAATGTTGTGGAACAAAACCATAAAATGGCTAGGCACAATGCCATCATCATCAATGCTATGTCTGAAAAGATGGAAAAGATGCAACTGGGCTCGCTGGTCATTGACCTGGAAAAGGAAAAGGAAAAAAGCAAGAACGAGGACCAAGGTATTTCGAAAAGGACCTGTGCCAACCTAAAAAGGAAAGCGCCTCCTACTACCCAGATGGTTCAGATTTTAAAGAGGGGGGTTCAGGATATTAATGATTTGGAAGTTGAGACTGCAGATTTATTAAAGGCCCAAATTTAGTTGTTGCTAGCGTTTTGTCTGGTTTTTTGGTTTTGTGGCCTTTGCTGGCCTTTTTGGTGGCTGTGGACTTGTCTCATTGTTGTTTTTATAGCCTTTTTGCTTTTGGTGTTTTTAACGATCTTATCTTCTGTTTATAAACTTTGTGGTTTCAGGTCCCTGTAAAACCCATTTTTTCCTCTTTCAAAACATTACGCATAGCCACCAAAAAAAATTATGACTTTTTATTATTATAAATTCTACACAATCATATAGAAAATCAAATATAAATTTACTTACCATTTTCTCTTAACTTCACTGATAAACACCATAATTTTGTTGATTTGCTACATAATTCATCATAGTGATGTTAATAAATTTTAATAATTTCATGACCATGATAACTTAAGATTGTCTAATTTTCGTAATGACACTATAGTGCTTGTGAAATAGAAAAACTTAAGATGTCTATTTTCTAATTACAATATAGTGGGTGAAATAGAAAAACTTAAGATTGTCTATTTTTCCTAATTACACTATAGTGCTTGTGAAATAGAAAAACAAATCTAACTATGTAAGACCAAGACACATAAAATTGCAAAATTAATCAATTCTTGAGTAAATCCATGGGAGAATAAATTGCAAGTAATCTGAAATTCTCCTCTTTTCATGATTATATTTATACACAATAAGCTATCAATATTGACAAGTTTCTTTTTTCTCTATGGATAAAAACAGGAATAATATTTTGGTTGTTGTCTACATACTACTCTACCATATTTTTTACAACATAACCAACACCACATTACTTCCATTTGATTAGGCATTCTCAGATAACCGCTGATGGATGATGTTTTATTTATTTGTTGATGTTACAGGATTCATACTACTTTGATTGTATAGTTATCTATTGTCTTAGTTGTTTCCTTTTGTTATTATTAGCCCTGAGAAATACATAAAGCTCCCTTTGTTAAAACTCATTGGCTAATTTTGTATGGGCCAGAGACCCTTGGTCAAATTTGGTCTGTATAACAATTGTAATTACATGTTATTCTAGTTTGGTACTTAACATTCTCTTTTGTTCTAATATTTTCTTGCTTGAACTAATTTGATATTGCAATTCCTCAAGGGTATGTTGAAATATTTTTACTTCTCTTCACAATTGAATTGAGCCAACTGAAAGTAAATTTATTTTTAATTTTTCAATGATCATATTCTTAAAATGCTTTGTATGGTGGCAATATGTCGTATTATATTGTGCCATAAATTGATATGGGAAACCATTTACTCAGCTATATTCAATGATCATATCCTTAAAATGCTTTGTACGGTGGCAATATGTCATGTATTATATTGTGCCATAAATTGATGTGGGGAAGCCATTTACTCAGCTATATTCTTATAGATTAGTAAAGCATTTATTTGAAACAAGGCAGAAAACATTCCCCATTTCAATTTCTGCACCTGTGTTCCTATCTTGTGCAAAGTTGTCACCTCTATTGTCTGTTTATTTTTCTGTGGTTTGTTAAGTCCGTTGTGAGAGTTTCTTCTTGGTTATTTTTATGCAAATCACAAGTCATCTTGCAACAACTCTTTTCCATTTGCTCTCATAAACAATGTTTCCATTAGTTCTTTCCAATCATAAATTTGGCCTCTGTTGTCATTAGTGATTGCTACAGAAGTGTCCTGGACTGCTTGGATCAAGGACTCTGACATGAATGACTCTCTGATCGTCTTTGATAATTAAATCCTTTCTTGCCTCGAAATATTGCCTGAGAGCAATATTCGGACTTTGATGATCAAGATGGACGTGTCCAAATGGGTGAATGGGTGGGCGGAATGGACAACGGCTCATCCATCCTAATATGACAGATTACTATCCTTGTTGTCTTTGTAGAATGCAGAGCAAGACACTCGCATTGATTCGCAATGCATCTTGATCGAGTGCAAGATTCCTAAATTGCCATTAAATCTATGCTCCTATATTCTTTTAAAACATAATGATATGCCCTTTAAACACATTCAATAAATAAAGAAGATTCCAATATTACCATTCAAAATGATGTGATACAAAATGTATGCTTCCATATTATTTTAGAACAAACTAAATATGGTTTTAATGCAATATGAAACAGTGACGGAAACACGCAAATGATCAATAAAATGTGAGTGTTATGTTTTCAGAGCATAACATTATAATCAATAACACAATGTAATATTAGTAAATATAGCTAATATAGTTGAATCCTCCCTACTTATGCATTATTTTGTAATGGTATGAGTCCTTCAACTCAGAGACTTCACTATTTTTAGCAGGCTCAAGAAGGCTAATCAGAAATAGGAAACATAAACTCTATCTACTGTGATCACTTAGAATGCTCGACAGAGTACAACTAAATTGATTGCCCATATACTCTGTTTAAATTTTAAATTCTCATAAGGAATCCTTATTAATGACGATTATAAAATGCTAAAAACTTAAACTTCTCTACTTATGTACATGCAATATGTGGAAGCATAAATAGGCTCATGCAGACTCAATGTAGAGCTAAGAATGTAGTCTGATAAGGTGCAGAGATTTCAGGAGATTCAAGGCTAGTGACTATATCATAACGAAAGGTAGATAATGTTTCTAACTAAAAATGAAGCTATCTACATTGATTGAAATAAGACAAAATGGTCCAATGAATACCTGAGACTATTTCCTTTAGATCTTCAGCGTATCTTTCCTCCCATTTCTTCTTTCCTCTTCCTCCTCCTTCAAAAATACAGAGCTCCCCAACGTGTATCTCCTCCTTTCACCTCACAAATCTGACTATGAAAACTCTCCCATTGGTAGACCCTTCCACTTCCATCGGTTACGATTGTATGCATGTAGCCGTTGCCCACTACTCAGGACGGAAGGTGACATGGTGATAGAACGGTTGCCTCTTCCACTTCTAAATTCTTTGTATCCTACATTTCCATCTTGACAGGAAGATGTACATCAAAATATTTCCTGTTCAGATATTACACGGATTGTTGTGTACAATGTGATGCCACTGTAAAACATATCTCGGCGTAACAGGTATAAACCGCTAAGTTTTTGAGCACGACAACAAAGGGAGTGCTAATGCTAGCTATCGACTTCTGTCCCCACTCAAAATCCAGCTTGTATGATATAAGATATCTAAAACGCAAATGGTGCATTCGTTGGCAAACTATAGTGTTTGTTTATCCATTCTTGAAGCTTGCATATCATATACTCTGAAATTTGGCTTGGAAACTTCTAAAATAATATTCTGAATACAAAGAGCAATGGGTACGAAGCTAGCACTGAACTACAAATATAATATTCATCTAATTCAAATCTGGCTCTAATTCTTTCATTGTGCTGGAAATAACAAATTCAATAAAACACTACCAAAGAGGCACCCTAATATTCATCTAATTCAAATCTATAGCTCACTCTTTCAATATTATGAAATTACAAACTCAATAAAACACTACAAAAGAACACCTTAACTATATGTTTGCAAGACCATTATTTTTTAATCCGTTCTCTAGAAATTCACTAACAATACAACTCCAACACAACCTAAAATTGTTAGCCTTCACCCAAGAAGTGTCTCTCAACTCTTAAAGTGATATTTCTTGTGAAGGATTTTGTCTTCACAAAGTTTGGAAATTATCCAAAAGCAATACATTCTTCTTCCAAAATTTCCCTGACTCCAAAAAGAAATCCAAAATACTTTTATTCATTCTTCCATAACTCCTCACCAGCTTTCTTGAAAAACCAAATTTCTTTTAAATGAATTATTTTTTAAGAATTAATCTTCATTTTATAGAAAAAGTGACTTTATTAATTTAATTAACCATTGTAGTACTTAAGTCACTTTTACATGCAATAAAAATAATTAATTTAAGTTGTCTTTTAATTTATGTTTTTTCAACAAATTATAATTAATCATTTAATTATTAAATATTCCTCATACAACCAATTGAAGATGCAAAAAATAAAAAAACCATTGTAGAAGATATATGAAGGTGTTAAAACACTCAGGAGCTCACCAAGAACATCAACATCCCCCCTGACATGACTGACGGTTTGAAAAAGCTATAGCTAATTACAATGTTGGAGTAAACAAAATTGGAGACTTTATAGGTCATGCGATTTGGTTATAGAATTATCCTATTTTATTTCTTTCTTCTTTCCTTTTCCTTTTTCTTTTAGATCTTCCAAAAAAATTCAAGGCCTCCTTAGTTGGTTCAAGATTCTTTCTTCTCATTTCCTTAGAAGGAAAAGACACAACTAGTTCATCCATCTTGAATTTGGTGGTAGTTCTCCCAATGACCATAAGTAGGTAGTCACATGAATCTGAAAAAGAACAAAGCAAAGTCATATGCTTATCCTCCTCAATTTTCACTCTCACAGAGTGCATCTATATAACTACAATATTGAAGGAATTTATAGATGTTTGGCTATAGACCTACCATCCTCTATTCAGAAGGTATACAACTTCTTTATGAAGAAAAGCTTATGCACTAGGGATTTATCTTGATAAATTTGTGAAAGCTTATTCCAAATTTTGTTGAATATGGTAATCTCTTATGCACATTCAACAACACTAGATCAGCCTAATGAGACCCTTTTTATCTATCTTATGCTAGTCTCCTTGTGATATAGTGACATGTTTGGATTTAGATATTATAGTCCATAGACCTTGGTCTATGAGCATGTCCTCTATCTTGAGTTTTCACCACTTAATGTTTATTCCTAAGAACTTCCCCATCTATATCCTTGATGTTCTTGCTATTTCTTCATACAATAAGATTAAAGACCCTCTTTATGCAAGTACAATCTCAAATAAAGATTGCTATAAAAAGCCCTCTGCCCAACACCTAGAATTTTAGGTGATGAGACTATAATGCCAAATGAAAGGAAACAAGGTATGTGGAAACATTTCTCACACTAAAATGTTTTGAGACTGTTGTACAAATTTCAACATTTAATAATTGCATAAAGAAGAAACACATATGAACATTAAATAAACAATATACTATAACATAGCTATACATGAAGATAATCATTTTAAGAGAAAACCCCCACACTCTAAAGTAGACTAATGTATTATTTATTAAACAAAATAGTTAAAATACACTTATATAGAAAGCATTCATAAGAGTATCACTCACTAGAGATTTGGAGGAATTTTTGTACCCTAATAATATCTACAAAACTCTCACACCCTCCATTTCAAGAACCTAATATAGAGGAGATATAATACATGAAAATGTCAAATGGTAAATAGAAAGTAGTCAAATACAAATACTTAAAAAGTGATGCCCACTAAAATACAACACCTAAATCTCAATGTATCCATTGGCTAAAAGTAGTGCATTCCCTCCACCTATGATAACCTCATTATAATCAACTCATCTAATGTGTGTTCCTTTTTCATTCATTTATCTCCAACTAAAGATGCCCTATGATGTATATATCACACATCATAAATGAGTCAACAAGTGTAACTTCTCCTTATATCTCTTTTATGTTTCCAACATAGTTTTACATTTCCTATGTAGAAAGCCCAATATTTGGAGGCCATAACTTTTGATCTATGAGATAGATTTGGTCCATATTTTTTTAACTATAGAGCACAAAGAGACTTATATAGAAATCACCCCTATAAGTGATACCCAACAACCCAAAACATTTATTTTGGATAAAAACCAAATCTATAACCCAAAAATTAAGTTTTAAATTTTATACCCCAAAAATCAAACTTTTTATAATTTTAACATTAGTAGCAAGATTGAGACACCTTTATTAACAATTTTTTTAGGGTCATACTAACCCTCGAAGTAAATACATTATGTGAGATTTTTCGACATAGAATTTTCAAACTTGATGTCTTTTATTTCCAAGACAAGAGTTTAAAATTGTAGGTTTCATATTTTCTACTGATTTTCATGTCATTTGGCCTAGAAGTCAGTTTTTATATAATAATCATGAGCTAGCTAGGTTATATAGAACCTACATATTTATTTTTTCCTATATGGAAGAAACACAATATGGCTCATGGATGTGATCCCATAAATTATGACTTGTGGGTCCTCTTTAATATTAAGAACCAATCTCTTAGGGTTTCCAATATTTATGCTTTGAATGATGTTGAAATATCTCTTCTTTGGTGATAGATCACAAAGTCTCTTCCAACAATCTCTTGGAGCATGTGAGGATTTTAAAATGGTAGAGCTAGAATCTAATAAATGAGGCCATTTTCCTATGAGATTGACAAATAGTTAAAGAGAGGCTCAATATTACATGCACAATTAATTATGTATCTTTTTCTTTAAATATTGTCTACCATCATTTTGATTACCCATTGCATATGTTGAAAAATTTGAGATCAAGTACGAAAATAATTATTAAATGTCTTCATAGGGCAGTCTTGTCATGATAGCCTATCTTTTCCTTTAACAACCATTTTTAGTTACCAATAGAGCCATTACCAAATATTTCTCTCTTGTGTCACTTCCCATCTAGTTTTATATTGATGCAAAGCTACATTTCCTAAACATCTTTAAATATAATTTTACCTCAACACACCATTCATGAAAAATCCTATCTTATCTCATATTCAATATATTTAGAATCTTTAGCCACATCCTACTCATGGAATTGGATAGACTCATTGGTGGAATTATTCCATCAAGTGCAATACTCATTATTTGTGAATTTATGATCATTGGATAGCTTTATTCTATTGGCACCCATATAAGCCACAACCTTAAAGCTACATTGTGCCACTATTAAGCTAGAAGTTCTTATGTTCTTTCACACTCCATAATGAAACCATCATGGCTTGGGATCACATTTCTAATGAACAAGATTTCCTAGATGATTGATGCAAACCCCTTATTGATGAGCTTCATCCTCCTTCCATTGCTATTTAATAGTGTGCTCGCTTTTATTTATTTTTAGATCCCAACATTAACTCTTAAAAATATGCATATCGTATTTTTTGTGTTTTTAATATAAGCTTTGTTTCTTGTACTCTTATTGTAATAGAGTTAAACCGTTCATTTATTCTCGTTTAGAACAAGAAGGTTGACTCATACTCCATCCGAACCGTTGGTTTCCTTATAGTCCTCATTTCTATTTCATTTGTTTTACATATTCGACGTACATCTTTCTCGGGATGATCGATATAAAATAGAGAGCGGAGTTATCACGGTGGCAATGCCCTCCACAAATATACAGTTTCGTCATAATTTTGTATCACAGTTTTCAGCAATGGCCGCCCTCAGCATAAACTATCTTCTTTTTCCCATGCTGTTCATTCTTACAATGCAGCATAATAAAAAGTTATGCACAGCTATGTCTACAGGCCAAGATACAAAGGTATATTTTTACTCCTCTCCTCCTTACACTAGGATGTTCATGAACCTAACTAAATTATGTTGAACTAAGTTTGCACCATGGTATGAATGTTTACTGACTATGCATTGCTTGTGGCAAATTAGCTTTATGTGGTCTACATGGGCAACACTCCAGCACAAGAAAATGGAGATTCTCACACAGCAGCTACGGAATTGCACCTTGATATGCTTGAATCTGTACATGGAAGGTTATTATATGCTAACTATAAGTTTCTTTGACGAAAAGATTACAAATTTATACCATATATTTATAATTATACTTTTGATGTTAAAGCCGGAAGGCAGCCGAGGAATCTTTGAAGTGGAGTTATGGAAAGAGCTTTGGTGGGTTTGCAGCTATGCTCTCTCCATCGCATGTCCAACAGCTCTCAAGTAAGTTATTATTATTAATTTCTCTTAATTTAACGGTTTTTTTTCTTATTTCATTTTGGTCATCATTGCTGGTAGAGTTGCAGATAAGGCTCTTAATGTATTTGTTTTGAAGTATAGATATGGATGGTGTGGTTTCTGTGTTTGAGAGCAAGCAAGTGCAACTTTTGACCACAAGGTCGTGGGATTTTATCGGCTTCCCTGCATCTGCTCAAAACAAGGATTTGGGTTATCAAAGCGATATCATCATTGGTGTAATTGACACAGGTAAATTTTGAATTGAAAGGATTAGTGTTATAGTGTCTTGGGTATTAATTTCAGATTGATGTGGTGTTGTAGGAATATGGCCAGAATCAGAAAGTTACAATGAGGCAGGCTTTGGGCCAGTGCCATCCAAATGGAGGGGTGGATGCCACACAACATCAGATTTCCCTGCCTGCAACAAGTATTTTTTTGTGAATATATCACATACTGTGTTTTTCCTCCAGTAAAATGAAATTAGACAATGATGCACTGCAAAAATGGCTAGCATATACATTAGATTATGTTTAGTATATGGAATCTTCAATCTAGAAATGTTTCTAGCAAGATATGAAAACATGTTTAACATTTCTATTTTTTTGTTTTGTTGGTTCTTCCTCACATCGCTGCACCTAATTTTAAATAAGAAATGCTGAATTTCTAAGCTTAGAAATTAATTATCTTGTATTAAACAGCTGAAAGCATAGATAAATTGCAGGAAACTTGTGGGGGCAAAGTTTTACCGTAGCTCTACAAGTAAATTACCTTTAGGGGAGTTTTTGTCTCCAAGAGATGCGCAAGGTCATGGAACACATACCTCCTCTATTGCTGCTGGAAATCATATAAGCAATGCTAGTCTTTATGGTATTGCCAAAGGAGATGCACTAGGTGGCGTCCCTGGTGCAAGGGCTGTTATGTATAAGGTTTGTTGGATTGATAGTTGCACAGAAGCAGATATTCTTGCAGCATTTGATGATGCTATTTATGACAATGTGGATGTTATTTCTATATCACTTGGAATTCCTGTTCCCCGCAATTACTTTGAAGATAGTGTTTCCATTGGAGCATTTCATGCAATGAAGAGAGGAATTTTGGTATCAAATTCTGCTGGAAACAACGGAATTTTGAGGGGTACTATTGTCAATTTTTCTCCATTGTCTCTAACTGTGGCTGCAAGTACCATTGATCGTAGAATGGATTCTGAACTACTTCTAGGAAACAACATATCTATAGAGGTAATTATCTAAATTCAACTCTACTCTACATTTTTTTTTTCTCTCACAACATATCAAAGTTGTTTAAGGCTCCAATTGAGTGGTGTCTAATCTCTATAGGGAATTGCTGTAAACACTTATAAAATGGATCAACCTTGGTATCCTTTAGTATATGGAGGAGATGTAGCTAACATTTCTGGAGGATTTACTTCAGATGAATCAAGGTAAGAAATAAAATCTATAGAAGATGTGATTTTTCCAAAATATATGTAAATAAATTGCTATACTTAAAAATAATATAAGTTTTTTAATTGTAGTCTAATGAAAATCTAAACAAGGAGTACAATAACTATATAAATTTCTACCTTGGTTATGATATGATTGTTTTTTCTTTTTTATTTTTTAATTAATCTAGACTTTATATTTGAAATATGAACAAATGGTATTTCAAAATTTCAGCCATTGTGTGTTAGATTCTTTGGATCAAACAAAAGTGAAAGGAAAGATAGTGCTTTGCTATTATGAAGATGATGGATTAGATTATTCAGTTTTCCTTGCTGGTGGAGTGGGTGTCATTATAATGACAGATGTAGATAGTGACACAGCTTTCGTGTGGTTAAATCCTACGACAGTGATATCAACTAAACAAGGAGAAGTTGTATTGTCTTATATCAACTCTACTAGGTAAATGCCTCAAACACATACTTTTATAATAACTAATGAAATATGTTAACAATTATTCCAAACTATAATTTTTTTATTATTGATTATATCACACCAGCAATCCTGTTGCAAAAATTCAAAGGACTACCACTCCTAAAGCACTAGCACCAATTGTGGCTTCCTTCTCATCTCGAGGTCCCAATCCAATTACAATTGACATTCTTAAGGTATACTTTTTAATCTCTATGATAGAGCATAATTATTCCATGAAAAATGACATGATATGATGGATCTATGTAGCATTAATTAACATATTAGCTATTTAAATGAAGAATCACTCCCCACATTATGAGGTGACATATTGAATACTAGATGTGGGTGATATAACCTCTTCCTAATGGTTTTGTCTATGTTCAACCTGATATTACTACACCAGGAGTTGACATTCTTGCATCATGGGCCAAAAACATCTCAATTAGTGGTAAACTAGGAGACAAAAGGCATTCCAACTTCAATATAATATCAGGAACCTCCATGTCTTGCCCTCATGCTTCAGGAGCTGTAGGAATTGTTAAGTCATATCATCATAATTGGTCTCCTGCTGCTATTAAATCAGCTCTAATGACAACAGGTTATCTTTTGTTCCTCTCTCTTATAAAACACATTCTCAGTGATAATAGGGTTCATTTTGAATTTTATATAGATTCCTCTATTCAAAATTTCTTTAAAGATATTTAAATAAAATTATATTGCTCATTTCAATCTAATAAAGTGAATCCACATTTATCAACCTTATGCATGAGTTAGAAAGATTAAAGGGGAAGAAAAAATATTATAAGTACTTTTTAAACTAAAAATTAAAACTTTAATTTTCATATTTAATAATTTAACTTGTGATGCAACATTTGTAATGGATCAAACATTGGTTGGAAATGGAGATGGTGAATTTGGGTATGGGGTTGGGCAGATTAATCCATTGAAGGCAATCAATCTAGGGCTTGTCTATGATACAAGTGTAGATGATTATGTGCATTTTCTTTGTAAGGAAGGTTACAATGATACCACTTTGCGTTTGGTGACAGGAGACTTTAGTAGTTGTGGATTTATAGAGCCATCTAAAAATGGTGCAAGAGAACTAAACTACCCCTCAATAATGGTTGTTGCTACCATAGGAGAACCTATTCAAGCTAAATTTCTAAGAATAGTTACAAATGTAGGACCTATAAAAAGTACATACAAAGCTAGCATATCTATGCCTGTTGGAATAAATGTGATTGTTGAACCAAACACTTTATCATTTTCATCTCTAATCCAAAATATTTCATATAATGTGACGATTGAAAGTGGATCCATACTTCCCAACCCATTACTTTCAGGTTCCATAACATGGATTTATGGGAATTACACTATTAGAAGTTCGATCAGTATCTATGCTATTCCCAAAACGTTTGAAAACTAGGATTTACTTTTTATAATAAATTCACCTTAGTGACTTAGTGTTAGTATTAAAATGTTTAATTTATTGGGATTTACTTTCCCAAGTGTATTTTGAGGATATTGTAAGGAAATAAAAGATTGCAATGATTTATAAGAATTTTCATAAATATTGTAAAGCTCCTAAAGAGCATTAATAATATTTTTCATTTTTGGCTATCTTTGTGAACAATATGGTTTAGTTTCTAAAATATTTATGCGTACAATTTTTAATATGGTATCAAAACTAATGGGAGATTTTAGAGACAAGGATAAATAGAAACCTACATAAGAGTAGCATGCTACCAAATTCATCCTACATTTTCTAGTCTTTACATATTCATTATGCATCTCCCATGATTGTGTAATGCTTCTATATAGTTTGTGTTTCTCATAGAGAAATGGAGGAGATTCAATCAATTTTTGGAATGATTGTCAAGGGGTTAATATAAAGGTTTAGCCTATGCCATGATTTCGGGGGTTCAAGTAGATATGAGATAATATAAAGGTAACAGAACATACAAAAATATTTCCCTTTTCTACATGTAGTAGCATAAGATACAATATGTGTTAGGGTATACAAAATGCAATTAGTTTAACTTTTGAGAACTTTTTCATATGGTTTTCAAAAATCATGACTTTATATCTTAATATAGAAAAAAAAATTAAGATCTCATATTTTGAAGCTTTATTTCAAATTTTCATGTGTTAGATTTATAAGGAAAATAAGATAGTTTGGTCACATTGTAAAAGGCACATTATTGGTATAAATTGATGCCTTCAGATTTGATAATGTTTAGTTATATTATGTCCCAAAATGTTTATTTTCTTGAAAAAATCTATCCTATCACTAATAGAGATTTTAGATACTCTCATGCAAAGTGGTATTATTTTGGATAGTTAAGCGTGTCTCAATTCACAAGAGTAGTATACTTGTTAATAGTTAATGTCTCAATTCATAGTATTTTTGGACAATAAGGATATTCATCTTCCAAATAAATTTATTTTGGGTCACCTAACATGGAGCTATTGGAACACACTATTAGAAATCAAACTACTAACAATGCTATTCTAAACAGATTTCTATTTGAGTGATAAAAATTTCTATTCAACATGATCAATTTTCTTCTATTATCTATTTGAATCACATTGAAATATTATACTAGAAATTTGGTGACAACTTTGAAATTTTATTTTTCCCCCATAATATTAAATGTGTAAATGATAAACTAAAAACTGGGATGAAGATATATTTGATATATTTTAAAATATCTTATTAGTGTGATACACTTTCATTTTCTAAAATTTAAGAAAATAAAAAAATTAGATATATTTACTTTTTAGGACAAATTCTCTTAAGATTTAATCAACACATGGGTTAGATTAATACCTTGTTGAGTCACATGGAGATTCAAGCAATAAAAGGTTAAGCACAACCAATTGCATAATCAAAATGATGTATGAAATAATTTTCCAAATGAATCAAATAAGAAAATTTTAACAAATCTTCAAAAAAGAAGAAGACATAATCTATTGTTTTTTTACAACTTTACCATTTTACTATGTTTTAGGGATTCCTAGTTTTGTAAATTTAATACTTGTTAGAAAATGAATATATAAAAAAGCGTAATTGGTCATGTGATATTTTTTATGGAGTTATTGTAGTGGTGAAATCAACACATCTCCATTATTTCTCATTTAGTTTTATGTCCACTTTTATGAAAATTCTTGATATTATGCACATAGAGATAAATTTCACAATATTGTGTGAAATTGGCCGCATTCCCTATACTCAACCTATATCTATAAACACACATTCCCACATACTTATCTCTTATCTTATACTTATACACACATTGTAACACTAAAGACAAGCTACAAAAATTTTAGCTAGTATTTTAATTTAGTTTAATACATGGGTAAAAAATTAAGGTACATACTACCTAATTTATCCTTATATTTATGTCATGACTTTAAACCTTATATTGAATGATTTTAATTAAATTTAGTGTTCCATTAACTTTTCCAAAATCAAGATCACTTAGGATATTTACATGGGTTGATAACTCATCAAAAGTGTTGACAGAACGAGGAGTTTGTCATTGATATAACTATTATTGGCAACATGAGCATGTGGGATAAGCACAAGGAATACTATTATGTGTTGTAGTGTTGTTCTTGATGTCAACATTGTATCTTCATGAGGAAATCATGGTGTAGATCATTTTGGTTGGTTTTAACATGTTTTGGGATGTTTGTGGAAGATAATTTTGCAAGATGGTTTGATCCAGTGAAGATAATTGTGATGGAAATTGACTAAGTGTCGATTCTGATAATTCTGTGTAATAGAGCATCTAGTTTCTAGGTCCATACTGGTTCATAAATTAACATTTCGCTTTGTGGTTCTAGTATGTTTTTTTTGGCTAATAGAAGAATCTAATTCTATAATTCCATCTTGTTTTTCTTTCTAGTTTAAAATATATGAATAATAGAAGTTCAGCTTGGAAAATTATAGTCATTTCTTGTATAGTGCATGTAAGTAGGAGAGTCCATACTTCTTCACAGATATGAATTTTCTTTGTGGACTTAAGATGTTGATAGATTTCAATGTAAATTCTAGATGGCATAACATTTTGAGGTATGCATGTCTAAATATGGGTATATAGTTGAAGAATTTTTATATTAGGTCTTCTGTAGTGCCGACCTAATAGGTGCATGAAGATATGCGAAGGTTAAATAAGTATTGTAGAGTTATGTGGGAGCTATTATAGCTCCATGCTGACCTATTTCAAATTATTTTAAGGATTGAATCTTGGCACGAGGTGTGTGTGGAAGGATTTGAGTTGACAAGTCATATATTGTCTATTTTGTATGATACATCTAAATTTTAGGCCAACCTAATTAATGTTATGCTTGAAGGAGATATGTATGCTAGATGATTTTTAATGTTTTGAGATATGAGAAACATTCAAGTGATGTGAATGATGGGAATACATTTCAAATTTAAGTTATGAATGTTGAGTAGAATATTAGAGTGTGCGAATGTAGAAAAAGAAAATTGTTAAATCAAAATCAAATGAAGTGTGTAAATTTAGTTTATTGAGCTTCATTAGAACTGTATCTCATGCATATGACAGATGCAATTGTAACATTTCAATCTAGGTTGTGAGCCACAAACTTTCTTCTATCTCTTTTTCTCAGTGGCTAGTGAGTCCACTTGGATAGTGAGTCCACCTATAGTGAGAAATTTTATGAATATACTATAACCAATTATAATATATTGTGAGCTAATCCTCACTGTGGTTTCTCAAATTTTGGGTTTCCCGCATAAATATCATGGTGTTCATGTGTTATGTGATGTTGTTGAAAGTTTCATGCTTTATTTCATTTACTACAATTGAATCTACTAAGTAGATTGGATGTTTAAATGTTTGAATGGTTTAAAAGAATACTAATTCACTCTCCTCTTAGCATTCCATGTGTTCAAAATTTGGTATTAGGGTTTGATTCCTTTGAAGGAGCTTAACCACTTGGGGAATATCTTAGAGGTTGATCACATGAATGTTAGAAGACTACCTACTCCCTTAGAATAGATTCCTATAGTTGGATTCATAGAAGAAGATTGCATTCTTGACAAAGATGGAGAAATCAAAGTTTCTCGTAAAGACCTTGAAAGAACTGAAGATGAAAACAAAGATTTGAAAGAAAATGTCAAAGAAGTAGATGAATGCATTAGAAAATTGAGAGATAAAATCAAGAAGTTTAGAGAAATGTATTAGGAAGTCAATGAACAATTGAAGCAATAAAATAAAACTATCAGCAATTTGAAGGTGGAAGTTGAAGAAAATAAATGATTTGAGGAATGTCTGAATGCATTGGTGAAAAGAAAATATGAAAAATGAAAAAGGCTTGAACAATAAGTGGTGAATCTAAGATCAAATTTAGAAAAAGCAAGGAGTCATGAAAACAAATTAAAGATGAGTTCTACAAAGCTTGATGACATGATTGCAAATCAAAAAAAGATTTAAAGATAAAGAAGGTTTAGGATTTGAAAAGGGTGAAAATTAAAAATTAGATCAAATATGAAATGAAAAAAAGAAGAACAATGGCAAGTAGATCCAGAATCAAAGGAATTAAGCTAGAAGACCATTGGTCAGACAACCAAATGCACAAAGGTACCCATATTAAATTAATGGTTTTTGTTATTCTTGAAATAAATTTTCACATAAGGCCTATGAAATGTAGAAGCAGAATGAATCATAATTTTCCACCTTTTTTGGGTCAATGTTTTACATGCAAGAAATTTGGTTATAGAGCTAATGAGTGCAAAATTCAAATGATGAATGACTATACCAATGGAAGAATAGTTCAATATTTCAATGGCTATTGTTATACATGCTATGGATTTGGGAATAGAGCTAATAAATGCAAATTTTGAATGAATGGAAGAAATATTGGTCAAAAGAATGTCATATGTTACAAAATTTGCAATAGGCCTGGAAACATTTCCAAGTTTTATAGAAGAAGTATGAAGAAGGATAATCTGGTAAAGAAGAATGAACTAATACAAAATATTGATCTGACAAAAAAAAAGGAGATGGATAAGATTTGGAGAAAGAAGGAAGAGACTGAGGTTAATGATGAATTTTTACCAACATTCAGTGTAGATGTTTAGTCTGAAAACTAAGTTAAGATCTTTTGTTTAGGGGGAGCTTTAATGAACATATTTTATCCCCTATCAAAGAAAATGGTGTTTATTCTTTAGCACATAGATATGTGATGTAGATTGACATGCTTGATCTATTGGCATAGATCACAAAAGAAAATGTTGAAATGAAAAAAATTACGGAGCATTTGGAGGAAACTATGCGCACAGTGAAGTGTTTTCCAACTTTATTGTTTGAAGAATTTAATGCAAAATTAGGTCAAATTCAAAGTGTTATAAGTGATTTTACAACGGCCCAACTTTTCAATGCATTTCTTATAAAACCTTATCTCTAATGCTCACCGATCATTGTTGGCTTAACCACAATTGTGATGGTTCACTAAACATCTTATCATTCATCACATTTTACTTATTGATAACTCATTTCAAAGAGCGATATGCGATGGGCTATCCAGATCTGGAAATGTTGGTGTAATTAATATTTAATTACACATTTGCATAAGTTTACTTAGGCATATTTAATTCCTAAGTTTTAGGTTCTTATCTTTATCTTTTGAGCTATCTTGTTACTCAAGATAAGATTAGGGTTTACATCTTTGCTTTTATAAAGCAAATCATATCTTGTAATTTATTGAATTCTCGAATAATAATTATTTGCACATCTTCTTGCAAATCTCTACTTTGTTTTATTTTTGCTTCTGTGGAAGGTATTTTTGGCTTGCAAATCTGATCTTGGTTTCTAACATGGTATCAGAGCCTTGATTTGTAGCCCCTTCTCAGAGATTTGGAGAGATTCAATGCAGAGTTTGTTCAGGGTTCCTCAAGGGATCTAACCTTGAGCATTTTTTTGGTGCATCTTGGAGAAAAACAAGCATTGCCATCACATTCGTAGCACCCCAAAACCTTAAGATCGCCTATCGTTTTGCTCAAATCTGAGTAGTTGCAACAAGAGGCAATTTTTTTTGAAGGACATGTAGATCCGTACAGATCTGGGCCCTATTTGTCTCGATTTCCACATAGGCGTACGGTATAGGTTCTCTTGTTTTTTCAAAAAATTTCCATTCATCAAAAAAATTATCAAGTTTTCAATTTTT
>VDFB02137942.1:0-24890 GCA_007258455.2 Sequoia sempervirens
GCATCACTTCAGCGAATTAGCTCTTGAAATTAGGAGGATGTTAACAATGGAAGCTAGAAGTAGTTAGAGAAGACAAAAACATTGTCTCACCAAGCAACAAAGCAAATTAAGCATCTTGAAGAATGTTGATTTCCCAAGAAACTAAGCTTTCAAGACAGGTGGTGGTTGATTTCAATGTTCAAGGACTTCCGAAAAATGACCTGTCCCAAATATGGACACTGCAGATTCCTGTCTATGAAATTGTAACTGCGTGTAATTACATTGGAGCCTTCAACAAGATCGAAAGAGTTCCACGTGTAGAATACTAAGAGTATTTGAAAAGATGGAATCTAAATTTGAACCGAATTGTTGATGTTCTTGCCAGTGTGAGACAATCGATGGAGTCAATAACTTAAACTAGCTGGCATCAAACTCCCCATTAAGTTATTCACATAAAATATTAAGGGTATGTAGCATAAGAGGATGGGATCAAAGACTATGGCTGGGTATTACCCCTGGTAATCATCATCAGCTTATTTGTGTCTTGAGTTTTTCAAAAAGTGGTTCTTAATTTTTTATCATTTCTACATTTTGGAGGAGAATAAATAAAGTATAGATTACAATTTTAAATTTAAGATTAAGGTTAGGTTCTTTTTCTTTTAATCACATTTTAACGAGGGTTGTGCATAAAATATTGGATCATCCTTAAAGTAGTAAGTTATGTGTAATGAAAATAACATTTGTCTATTATCTTAAGATCGGTTATTTATTTTAGACACTCATAAAAAAAATAAATGGCACAAGGTGGCGAGGAAGAGGGAAAAAAAGCAAGCAATTTGGAAGGAAGAAGATGGGAAGATGTTGAGGAAGACAATCGGTCGAAGGAAAGAGCAGCTGGAGAGAGCAGGTCTGGAGAAAAGAATCATATTCCACAATGGGTATACACGAACGGTGAATGGGTGGATCGTTGCCACCCAAGCTACCGCAAATGGGAGGAGCGATCGATAAAAGACCAAAATTAGATTGCAGAAGGACCCCAGAGGGCAAGAAGAGGAAGACTGCGTCAACCAGGGCCAAGGACAAGTAATTGGGATGGAGGAAAACAATTTGGAAACATCCGAGGAAAGGCTTCAACTCACAAGTATGGGTGGTTCTGGGAAAATAGAAACCCTAAAGCAGAATCTTCAATGAACTGGTGAAGCAAAGCAAGAGAACCCCCAAGGAGAATGAGCCACCCCTAGAAAGTAAGGGCAGGATATCATCAAAAGGAGGACCTTTCCATCAAGCCATGCCTCGAACTGACCAAAGGTTCGTACAAGAGAAGCAGAGAACAGAGGCTGAAGAGGGAAATGCAAGGGTCAATCGAGAGAGGGAGGAGCAACCAAACCATGATGCAGAAGTCAAAACCCTAGGAGGAAAGAAAGAGGGCCAATCGAACTAGAGGAAGAACTATAAGAAATATAAGGATTACGGTAGCAGAGGATTCAGAGGGAAGCTTATCAAAGGAATGGGAGAGGGAACGGATCGGTAGCTCAACCCAAACCATGGGGAAGCAAGCTATATTGCAATGCCAACAGAAACACTAGAATCAAGGGTGGCTAGACTTAAGGACAAAGCATAATTCGCAAAATGGAGTGGCCCAGGATGCCCCGAGGAAGAAATTATGGAATGGTGGCATCAAAACTTCAAGGATCGGGTAGTATTCATAAACTACCTAACTCCTCTTTCCTCATTGAAAGTGTAGATATGGATTTAAAGCAGAAAATAGTATATGGAAACCCCTTGTTCTTAAAAGGCCATAGCTTTCATTGTGTAAACTGGAAACCAAATTTTGATCCCTGGAAATACACTATCAAAAATACCCCCACATGGCTCAAATTAGTAGATCTCCCATCTAAGTATTGGAGTTTGGAAGCCCTGCTTAAGATAGGAGGATGCCTGGGAGTTGATGAGGATTTCATTAATGGTAAGAAAGAGGCAGAAGCAAATATTCCAGTGGAGGTAGCGGAAGGAGTGGAAATCTATAAAAACTTGGAAATACTGTCAGAATATGGGAGTTGGATTCAAAAAGTGGAATCATTCTAAAGAGCAAAGGCAGGAAAATGCATGTTCAAAGAATCAGTAGGGGTAGGTTGCTCACGGAAAAGGGCAGATGATGGAAGTAGGAGTCCTACCAAGGGAAAGAAAAGAGAGGATGAAGCGTCAAAGAACATTTGGAGAGCGGTCAGTCAAAGCAGCAGAGGTCAAGCTGGTGGAGAAGGATCCAAAAAAAGGAAAATAAATGAAAGTTGCTTCAAGTCAAGAGGAGAACTATGTTAGACTCTAGAACTCAGCTTAGGGGCAACCCAGACAGAATGAGACCTAAACATTCTCCTAGAACAAACCAGGGAATTACATAAAGACATTACCCTCCAACTAGAAGAGTTATCCAGCGACACAAATAGCCCAAAGCAAGAAGAACAGAGGGGGAAGACAGAAGAGTTTTTGAACCAAGGCAAGAAACTAGGAGAGGAAGGAAAAAATATGGTAGCAAGGGAAGAGAAAAAATGAGCAGAATTCACAGACTTGGGAGATGTAGCACAAACTAAAAAAGGAGAGGATGAGACCTCGCAAGTCAAGGAAACTGAAAGTGAAGAAGAGCTAGAATCAAATGAAGAAGATCAAGAGGAGGCAAAGGAGGGAGAATTAGTGGAAGAAAGGGCTCTTGAACAAACTCAGTCAAGAATAAAAAAGCTTAATATAAAAAAGAAAGGAAATAGGGGGTGCAAAACAAATAAAGCCAAGTTGGTGATAGCAACAAATGCGGCATGTCAAACAAAACTAAGAATGGGAAGGATGTTATCCTTCCCCATGGGGAATGAGGTTCATTTCATGGAATGTTAGGGGAATCAATGCCCCTAACAAATGGCGTGTGGTCAAGCGCCAAGTTGACCAATCAAAAGCAGACATCTTCCTATTACGAGAGACAAAACTAGATCTAGAAGAGAGCAGAAATAGACTCAAATGGTGGACACAATGGAAGGGGCAATTTGTTGGAGTTGAGGGTGCCTCAGGGGGTCATGGGATACTATGAAACCCACTAACAATAGCTGGGGAGGTGGTAGAAGAGAGCAAAAATTGGATGATGCTAAGGTGCAAACTGCTCCAAAATAATGAACAATTCACAATAATTAATGTGTATGGGCCCATTCTGACAGCAGAAAAAGAAATCTATGGCAGAGTCTGTCAGGGAAGATAGCAAGTCTTAGGGGAGAAAAGGGGATTCTAGCTGGAGACTTCAATGCAACCCTGAACAACAGAGAAAAAAGGGGAGGAATAAGGAAAACCACAAGAATCCAACAAGACTTTCAGGAATTTGTGGAAGGAAATCAGCTAATAGACATGCAAACCAAAAACGGGACTTTCACTTGGACGAATAGGAGGAAATATTTCACAAGTATTGTGGAAAGATTGGATAGATTTCTCCTTTTTGGGGACTAGGGGGGAAACTCCCTGCAGGAAACTATGATCCTGCCCTACACTGGTTCGGACCACTTTCCTGTCCAACTTTCAATTCAACCAGATACAACTCCAAAAGGAAGCCCTTTCAAATTTGAAAAGATGTAGCTGAGAGATGAAAGATCGGCTGACCTAGTCGCAGAATGGTGGGGAGAACTAAGAATAGGAAACCAATCCCACCTATACAAGATGAGCAAGAAGCTGAGTTATGTGAAGATCAAACTGAAGGAATGGAACAAATCACAATTCAAAAATATATTCCAGGAAAAAGAGAGTGGAGGAAGACTTGGTAGTGCTCAATGACCACATAATAGAAAATGGAATGGGAAATGATGACTACAAAGTAGAAAAAGCACTGAAAGATGAACTAGCAAAGATTCTGAAAAGAGAAGAGTCCTTCTGGAAATAGAAATCAAGAGAGACATGGCTAAAGGAAGGAGATAGAAATATGAAGTATTTCCATAGAACAACAATAACAAACAAGAGTAGGAACATAATCACATCAATTAGAAGTGAGGATGGATCGGAAACCCAAACAATGGAGGAAATTAATGAAGCAGTAGATTACTTTTAGGCAATTCTGAACGGAGCAGCTTCGAAAAATAGGAATGCAAGGGAGAAGGTTCTAAGTGTCATCCCAACAATAATTGGAGAAGAGCAAAACAAGATCCTCTACCAAAAAATCAGTAAAGAAGAAGTAAATAAAGCAACCTTCCAACTCAATCCGAACAAGTCCCTAGGCCCAAATGGATTCCTAGCAGGTTTTTTCCAAAAAAATTGGGATATAGTGGGTGATGATATGACACTGGCCGTGGAAGAATCTAGAAGAAGAATGGTGATGTTGGGATCAATCAATCATACATTCCTAGCCCTAATACCCAAAAAGAAAGATTGAAGACAATGGGAGATTTTAGGCCAATTGAACTCTGCAACACCATCTACAAGGTGGTCACTAAAATAATTGCCAACAGACTGAAAGGGATTCTAAGCTAGATAATCTTGGAGGAGCAGAGCAGATTTTCCCCTGGGTGTTCAATAGTTGAAGGCATAATAATAGCTCATGAAACCCTACACTCAACCAGGAAGAATGGATTAGTTAGGTCAGAGCTTGCATTTCTACAGCCAAGTTCTTTGTACTAGTAAATGGGACGGCTCATGGGTTTTTTGCATCCACAAGGGGACTACGGCAAGGAGGTCCCCTATCCCCTTCCTATTCATTATCATGGCGGAGGCAATGGGAAGAGGAATCACAACCTTAAGGCAAACAGGGGAGTGGAAGGGAGTGTCGGTTGCGAATGAAATGGAAGCAACAACATGCTAGCAATTTGTGGATGATACAATTCTTTTTGGAACGGCAAGCAAGAAGGATGCAAGGACAATTAGAACCTTTTTGGACGAATACTGTCTTGTATCAAGGCAAAGCATCAACTGGCGAAAATCATAAGTTTTTTTCCTCAACACACAACCTAGTCTCCAAAGGGAATTGGCAAGGATATTGGGGCTAAGAGTGGCAAACTTCCCAGGTAGGTTCCTTGGGACTCCACTCTTTGTTGGCATCAACAAAAAATGCTACTGGGAGAACCTAGTAAATAGTTGTAAAAGCAAGTTGGGGACATGGAAAGGGAAGTGGCTTTCATCGACCTGGAGGCTCATGATGGTAAAGGCAATGCTTTCAGCCATTCCATTGTACTCGATGGCCTGTTTGAAAATACCAGTGGCGGTGGAAGACAAAATCAAATATTCAGAAACTTCTTCTGGAGTGGAACAGAAGACAAAATCAAATATTCATTGGAAGATCTAGATGCCCCATAGGATCAAAAAGATACTCTAATGGCCATTTTGAAAGAGAGAGTTTTCTCCCCATCCAATTAGGAAAATGCAATTAGGTGGTGTGGCTCCACGTCTGGGGTATACGTAGTCAAGTTTGGCTACTAAATAAAAGAGATGGTGGAAGCAAAACAAAACTGGCCCAACAAACTTATCTAGGGAAAGCATTGTCTCCCAAGGCAGGTGTCTTTGCGTGGATGGTGGTCCAGAAAAGAATCCTCACAGAGGATAGATTAGCCACCCTTGGAATTCTGTGGCCGGGGAGGTGTGCACTATGTAAGAATAGCAATGAGAACACAGACCACTTGTTGTCTTTCCCATATGCAGAACAATGTTGGAAGTATTTCATGAACAAGTTAAACTTTCAATGCCCAATGTCTACAAGTCTACTAGATTGGTTCAATATGTGGCCTCAACCAAGGAGAAAGGCAGTTTTTGATAGTATATGGCCAATAGTCCCTTCCATCATAATATGGGAAATATGGAAGGAACACAATAGAAGAATATTTCATGACAAGGAGATGGCCTAGGAGAGACTTTGTATCAAAATTGAAAGCATGATAACACAAACAATCAATGAGGCAGCGCGATCAAAATCAAAGAAACAGTTGATCTACACAAGCTAGGATGATACAATGAAGAAGACATTCAATGGCCTAGCTATTCCCCAACTATGTGGTTTAGGAATGAAGGACCTAAGTAGCAAAAAAAGGAGTGAGGTGGTATGGGAAGTTCCAGAGGAAGGATGGATAAAGATAAATTTCGATGGAGCAGCTCGGGGCAACCCGACCCCAGGGGGTGCTAGATATGTAGCACGGGATGATCAAGGGAGAATCATAGCAGAAAAATTCACACTTGGAAACATGTACCAACAACGAGGCAGAATTTTGAGCGGCCCTTATTGGTCTCCAATTAGGGCTCTCGATCGAGGCAAGAAGGATTCATTTGGAAGGAGACTCTCTTGTCACGATTAATGCAATTAGCAGCAATAATGCTCCCAATTGGAAGCTAAATCATTGGTTGCAACAAATAAGCCAATGTTTGGAGAAATTCAAAGCCTACAACGTGAGCCACATTTACAAAGAAGGTAATGAGGTGGCGCACAAGTTGGATAAGACGACAACGGAGGAGGGGTAGGAACAAGGCAAGTGAAAGTTTGGGACACATGGCAAGCTGTGTCACAATAAAGGTAGGCCTAGAATGGATTGGGCCTCGAGCCCAACGAAAAGAAAAAAGGACCCCCACTAAAATGAGAAGGGATTTGAAAATACCCCTCAATTTGATATCAGAAGTGAATGACAACACAAAGATATGATGTAGCCAGTGTCAGCAAAGATACAGTCTAAGCATCATAACATCACGTCACCATCATAGAATCCAGGAAGGGTGTCAGGCATAGAAATCACTAAAAGGTGGTAGATAATGGGAGCATTGGAGGAGAGATACGGAAACGATATCTAAAAGTGGAGATCTATAAGTTGTCGACGGCTCAAGAAGCCAAAACAATTAGGTGAAGGTGGTAAGATGACATCACTCTAGGGAAAGAGGATTGGCAAATTATCAGGCAAGGTCTAAAGCACATGTTGGATGTCAAAGAGAGGGTCTACTGCCAAAATAATGGCAACTTTAAAAGGAACAAGAGGTGGAAATCAATAGCCAAATTTAATGCAAGTATGACACCTCACGAGACATGTCACTCAAAGATACGAGAGGAAGAAGGTTAGAATTGGAAAGCGCATAAGCTTAAATGTAGCAACTAAAAACTATAATGGCGGATCTTAAACTATCAGCGACTCGTGCAACCAAATCATCCCAAAAAGCCAACCGAAGTGACATAATGGTACGGATCCCTAATGTCTCATCATAAAAATGATGGTGGGATTGAGCATAAATAGAGGTAAAAACAAGAATAGCATGCCAAGAAATCAAAAGTGGGAAAGGCTTGAGCCCTGAGCGTAGCATAGCCATGGAAACACCAATGTTCTTGAATACAACGAAGCAACAACAATCCTTCTATGGGGAAGTAATGGATAAAAGGCTAAAGGGTCCATTGAACTTGACACATCCTTTGATAATATGGGTGACAAAGAAGGTGTTGGGGAAAGAATTCCTCATGGTGCGGCAAAGATTCAAGGCTAATGTGGAAATACTAGCCATGTTTTTGGCTATGCTTCTCTACATGGGACTATTGAAAGCAAGGAGTAAGAAGCTATGCCAGATTGTTTTCCAACATGTGTGGCTTAGGAAAATTGAAGAAGCGTTGGATAATGTAGACGGCAACCTGTTGATTCTGCTACCCCAACACTACTACATGTCCTTTAGTAATGGCCTAGAGGTTCCAAAATTTACGGTGGTGCCCACTCTTCGCCCTAACGAATTGCAGAAACGTTGGGGGGAGATAGATCGCAGTATCTCCTTCCTGCTGAGGGCGGCAGGAATATCCAACAAACCGACAAGGTGGGTCGCTGCATATCTGCAAGCAGAAGGGTTGGATGGTAAAATGCTTACGAACAACAATGAGGACTGGGAGCTTGGCGGTGGAGACGAATGGAGAGAGCAGGACTCTCGGGATATTGAAGAGAGTCAACAACCCAAAGCACGGTGCATGTAGACCTGAGTGCCCGATGGTAGCGGACGCAATGGAGGCAAGGTACGAGCGGCCATGGGAGATGATGAATAGTATAGGGCCAAGTATGGTATTTTTTGGTTTCTGAAAACTCGAAAATTGTATTGAATCTATATGAGGGACATTTTGATAGTACAATTATAGTAGTGCCCTCAATTTTGGAGTGTTTGTAAAGAGTCAGGACAGTGGGTATACATGCAAGATATATGTCAACAGAATGTATAAGGTAGTCGATGAAAATGTTGGTCAAGCTACAATAGACAATGTAATCTTTTTTGAAATCAATATAAAGGGTACTACCCCTAGCACCTATTAACCGATCAAAAAAAAAATCAATTATTTATTTTTATACGTAAATTTTTAGGATAAAAATTGAATAATTGTTTTTAAGAATCCTATTTTTTTAATGTATCATTGTTATTTCTAATTTCTATACACTATATAACAGGAAATAACAAAAACAAAAATTTCTTTATTTTTATAAATATAATATTCTACTTTTATATCAATACCATATTCATAAAATGCTACTATGAGTACAATCTTAAAATCAAATTACATAAGTCTTCATAGAAACAAATCTTGACCCTTTTTCAATTCAACCTTTGAACATAGAGTTTGATACAAATAGTTTAAATGTTAGGGTAATCTAATTATATTTAGGGTAGGAATTTGCTAGAGCTTTGATCTATGGCACGATACATAGCCTTTAATTGCAAAAACTTGTACATTTCTGATTTTATTTATTGATGCTATGGTACAATTATTTTAGAACTGGTACAAGCATTTAGAATGCATTTGGAAATATGATATTGGTAAAACAAGTCTCGTATGGTTCATAAAATGGGTGTAAAGGCTGTGAAGCATTCATAAATAGCATAACTCTGTTGATCAAGAGATTAAAATTATTTGATTGTTGTAAGATTCAAAGGATTACCGGCCATATATAGAAAGGAAAAATATTTCAATATTTCTTTAATAGAAAGTCACTACAGACAAGAATGTAAACTATTAAAGACCTGAAATTTTCTTAGTCCATGATAAAAACTTAAAATATTTCTGGATTTGACTGACTGATTTTTTTTTATTATTTGATTGTTGTAAGATAAGACGACTTACCTACCAACTATCTACATAATAAAGCAAGAAAAAATATTTATTTAACAAAAAGCCATTACAGACAAGAATGTTAACTATTGAAGACATGAATTTTCTGTAGTATATGATAATAACTTGAAATGTTTCTGAATTTGACTACTGATTTTTTTTTTCATCAAAAAAAGTACATGCGATCAAATCCAGAAACATTTGAAGACAATATAAACCATTGTAAAACATCTTTTATTGACGATGGTCATTTTTCCTTTTCTTTTTTTTGCCATGCTCAATAAAAAAATTATCATTATCACATCATATCTTAAAAAACAACAGCAAAAAATATGCAATATTTGATAGTTCCCTGCAAATGAAGGTAGAATATTTAAAGTAACTATATTCTTTTGGAGAAAAGCAATTCATATTGCTTCAAAGGAACAAAGAAAATACATCAATTTCAACATGATGGATATGGAAAGATGTCTGATAAGCACCCCCATGTGACTCTGCATTTGATATTGAAAATTCACAATGTAAGATGCATGCTACATTTGCCCTACTTCTCCATAAGAACATGCACAAAGTTCCTCTTGTTCTCCAGATAAAAATAAAAAATAAAAATTTGGGCATGCACGGGATCATATCTCGTTTACGAAATTGGCCGTATTTCATTTGTAAACTCCAAGCACAAGAAAGAGCATATTAATCAATGCTTCTCATGTTCACATCTAGGAGTGTCTGATAACACAACAAACCAAAGTCAAAATAAACTCATGCTATCATAAATTACATCATACTCGGTGAAAAAACCAATGTTCAAGCTATATTTACGATCATAAGGATTGTACGAAAAAAATGTAAGTAAATATTAAAACAAAAATAATCTTAGTTCTTTACAGATAAGCAAAAAAGCCTTTCTTGCATATGGGCTAGTGGCCAATACTTTTGCATTTTCATTACGTGAAATAGTGGTAAAATGGATCCCTAGCCATGTGAGAAAGAAGATCCACTGTGCAACTTCAATTTTCATCCCTTGAAACGGGGATAGTATCCCTTCACCATATTATTCCTAATCATCTGGACCCCAAGCTTCATCTCGCAGCTTCTGTCTCATAAGTATCCTATTCCTTCTTTCCTCCTCCTGTTTTTTGATATCGCTATAACTGGATTTGACGAGTGATTTTTGCACAAGTCCTTGGCTTTGCAGAGCTCCCATAATTATCCTTTGTGCAGTTTTTGCAGATGTAGGAGGTCTTGGAAAGGGAGGTTCCAAATCTACAAAGCAAGAAAAATTGTTAAGACTATCCAACTCAACTTGATCCAAACAAGAAAGACACCAAATTAGCAGCATGTAAAAACATAATAAGTGCAAAGTAGCAAACAGGGATTGGTAAATCAATTAGACGTTTCTACAGGTAAGCTGGACAGACAATTATTTAGTCAAGGACAGTCATAATCCTATAGAATTGGTAATCTCAGACTATCATGACCCGTTAAAAACTAGCTGGTAAAACTTTAATTTGATCCACTTCCTGAGAAGGAAACAAATAGAACATCCATGTCTATTTGCGTTCGGCACAAAAAGAGATGAAGCCCAGGAAATGCAGAGTCCAATCAAGACAACTTAAAATCTCAAGACCAAACAAAGATGGTTACTAGATTTTGTAGACTGAGTATATTGCACTGACTATTGAAATCACTTTAGAATGAAACTCGTTAAGAGGAAAAATACTCATAAACCCATGCAGGAGAAGCAATGCTAACAGAATCTTAAATACAGGAGAAAGAAATAATGGCACTCACAGTATAACAAATAATTTGTCCTAGGAAACCCTTTCTAATGTCCCGTGTATGAAGGGCTAAACACCAGCGGATGTAACCCGTCGTGCTGGCAGGCGTGTACCTGATAACCGGATGGTGGGGCTCCATGGCCACATGTCAGTTGTGCTCGTGGATTATATGCCTTCACCTTCGAGGCTGGTGGAAGGCAAACCTCACCCTTAGCACCCTGGGTAGCCACCCTCACCACTGGGCTGGTTTAGAAGTAAACTGAAATTGTTCCATTATCTAACCAAGATTTGCATCAGTACTATCTATTAAATCTGAGTACAAACTTAAAATTCTGGTTATCACTACTATGTTTTTGTATGCAAACTGTACCCAGCACATTATACCCTTTTAAGAAGAAAACACAAAAAAAAAATTACTTGTTATATTACCTCAATTGTTCTTGATACAAAATGCCATTTTGGACTTGTGCATAACTCTAATCCTTGTGCAAATATTTATAGGCACTAGGAGACCACTAAGTGGTATTACATTATAATGGATATAAAACCATGTGCCAAAAAACCATCTATAAGGGCCCAAAAAATATTGTGTAAAAATGTGAAGTATACTACACATGTCCAACAAATCTCCCACTTGTTGAATACTTTGCATGGGTGACCATTCTTACATAAATCACCCATTAAGGGCAACTGTGCACATTGATTTCCTACACCAAGAAAACTTGTGAGTACTAACAAACTTTGCCAATGAGTGAGTAACTTATATGTTTCATCCTGGCATTATAAGTAGGGCTTTCTGCCAAACATATTGCACTTTGACCATCACAATCTATACTTAACTATCAATAAAAGACCAACATTTGAACCCAACCTTTATAACCATACAACTTCTTTGCATGCATAGGTGGCTACCATGTACTTGACTTTTGCAGTTGAAAGTGCAACAATTGTCTACCTCTTGCTCATCCAACTGATTGCTCCACCGAACAAATTAATAGAAATTTGGCAATCAATATCTCTAGCCTAGTCAGCATAAAAAACCTTGTGTACTATGTTTGGCCCAGCAAATTACATAAATTGAAGTGGCATGAAAATACCTGAAGACCCTCTTTACAGCAGTTGAATGTTTCTTGCTTGTTTTTGACATCTATTTGTCTAGAACTCCCAATGCATGGGCAATCTCTAGTCTAGTATAGAAAATAACAAATATTAGACTTCCAATAACACCTGCATGAGAAATATAAGACGTTTCTCAACATCCTCGTGTCTATTGATATGCCCCAACCCTAAAGTGTGTATTGGGTTATGAGTAGTCGACTTGTGGCTACCTTATAATATTAAAGGTATTTAGGTCGTCCAAGGGGTTATAGTTAAGTATTTAAATTGCCCTGAGTGGCAGCCAAGACATAATTAGATATATATAGGAGTTAGTAGCTAGTTATTATCATCTTGTGGAAAATTTTGTTCTTATTAAAGATTATTGGAGGTATCCCCCTCAAAGTGGATTAGGAGATTACCCCCTTGAAGTGGCATATTATTATAATATATTTGCAACATATTTCCTATTATATTCTTCTATTTTGCAAGTCGTTTAATTACAATTGGCATCAAAACATGTTGGCACCATGAAGGCAAAACAATTTTTTTCATTTTTGGAGGTCATTTTAGGAAGTGCATATATCTCTCATTTTGGCAAATCTTTTCAATATTTTTGGAGGTTTTTCAGAGACATATTGAAGCTGCTACGGTCCAGATTTTAGAGTAATTGGAGCAGAATTAAGCAAGTTATTGCAAAATTAGGGTTTCCACCATTTTTGCTCCTAGGGTGTAATGTCCCCTTCTCATCAATGATCAGCTTAGTTACTCTTCAGCCTATTCCGGAGGCCTGTAGGCTCGTTGAAGTAAAATTAGGGTTTCCTTGCTTGGAGGTTTGAGGCTTTTTCTAGGTATTTACTATTTATAGTAAATACTATTTTCAGCAACGGTCTTGTTGGCAGTACTTCAGTGTGTTCTTTTCTTATTGGAGCAATTGGTATTTCTGATGCAGGCTTCAATATGTAGTATTTGTTGGCATGTTTTTAAATACAAGGCAATTAATGTTCTATTTTCCAGTTGACCCCTTGGCCTAGTGAAATCACTTTAAGTTGTTTTTAAAAGTGGGTCTTTGAGGGTACGCCTTCATGAAGGAGATTAATATTTTTAAATAAAGTTTGTGTTGCCTTGAAGTGGGATGCCATCTTGAGGATTTATGAATTTTGGAAATTTGAAAAAAAATTCAGTGGCTTTTAGCGTGCCTTGAAGGGAAGTTGATGAGTTTTCTTCTTCTCTATAAAAAATGACGCTTGCTCCAGCATTTGGTATCCATGAATTTATGCTAAAGTTATGCTGTCGAAATGACATTGTGTTTATTTCTTCGAGGGATGCTTACCTCCTAGATTCCAATCAATTTCGTGTTTGAGAGACAACACCTAATTAGTTCCTATTGTTGCTTCTCATTCAGACTAGCAGATTGAGCCTCATAATTGAAGTTTTGATGATATTTCCAGTTTTGAAGTTGCTGATACAGTCATGGCTGAAAGTCGATTTCACTTGCAACTCTTGTGGTGATTTTTATTTGGTGATGGGTGTTTGATCAAATGAATTCTATGCCTTGGGCGACCCTTTCCACAAGTTTGCAGATTTTAGTTTTGAGTTGCTGCTTTTATATGTCAAAATTGCCCCTCAAGGAGGGTCGTACCATTCTTGAGAGCCTTGGGATTCATGCAAGAATTATATATTGAGTTTTGAGGCTGTTTTGTGATCTGATTTTGGGCACCTACCTCCTAGAAGGCTTTTACAAAAGACATCACTCAATTCGGAGGTATATTGAATGAGTTATGAACATTTTATTGGTTTCACAGTTGTTGGTTTACACTTTCAGTTTGCTGGTTTTTGTAATCAGATTGTTTTAAGTTCAGTTTTAGCCTTCAGTTTCCAAAATTTGAGTGTTGAAACATTGAGAGAATCCTTCTTTACATATTAGAATTGTTTGCAATCATTGTAATACTGGTAATTTGCAAAATTCATAATTGTAAGGTTGAGCATTAGTAGTACTAATCCAACCAGTTTGTTTTGGCTGCAATTACTTGTAATTTTCTATGCAAACATTAATTACCCCTTAATGATTTACCGCCAGTGTGGAGAATTGAAATTGTATCTCTCTTTGTACCCACTATCAAGTGGTGAATCCCCACTCCTAAGTGGATGCCCGCCGCTGCGGAAGAATTAGTTCGTATGAGTTTCTATGGCTGGTTATCCGCCTAATTATTTCAGTTTCTAATAATTACTCCGTCATATGTTAGCACCTCGCCCTCACTGGGATTTTGAGTGCACATTCTTGACATTGAGTTTAATTTCAATTTCAGTTGTATTCTCTTTTTGTATCAAGTTTGGATCCTAGGGATCCTCTGACCATATACCCACCCCTCTTCCTTAAGTGGTTTTAAGGCACATTCTTGGTTAGAGTTGCTTTGGTAGTGTTTTTGGATTTGGCGCTAACGCTAATCAAGTTGGCCAAGTGTTGGTGATTGTGTAAAACTAGTGGCAAAAAATTGGTTAGCATATTTCAGTGGTATCAAGGCAGAAGACCCTGCCATCCTGTGACATCCTGCAGTCAGTTGTCTGATGAGTGAAAAAGAAACTAGACCATTCACCAGAAGTCAGGCCAGAACTCAGCATCAATTTCCACCCGTTCCAAAAGCAGAGACATTTTCAGAAGCCTTAAGAGATCTTGGCAAAACAGTGGAAGGTACGGAAAAATCAATTGAAGGAGCTGGTCAAACAGTTGAAATAATGTCAGACAGTGTTAGGCAAGCTAATGAGGAAAGGGACAGAGTAGAAAAAAAGTTTGATGGAATGATCAACATGATGTCTCAATTATTATCCAAGTTGGATCAACAAGCAGCACAGAATATCATTCAGCCCCAAAATAATCCAACTGGTGAAAGCAGTGGAGTTAATGGGAATAACAGTAATGGTAGTCCTGAGGTGAATAGAAGAGATAGGATTGTGGGCTAGCATACTGCAACTTCTAGTGGGTCCTCCTCTAGACCTCTTTTCCCTACTTTCACAACAAGGGAAGAGCAACAACCAGTTGAAGCTGCATTACCTTTTGCTAATGATGCACGTCAAGCTTATATGGAATATGCTTCTTTACCTCTTGATATGAGAGATGTTTAGACCTTTGATCAATACATGAATCAAAGGAGTCGGAGGAATGGTGGAAGGAATGAGCAACGTCCTCCTATGGTGCCTAGAAATGATTTTTATCAAGCTTTGGGAAAAAAAACCTTGGAACACTTTGATGGTGGTAATAAGTGTACAGCTAGATCATGGATGCAAAAATTGGATAACTATCTCTCTCTCAAACCAATGCCAGAGGAAAATGCAATTAAATTTGCCACATTGCATTTGGATGGAGTGGCTCACGAATGGTGGACTCATGGTTTGGTCACTCTTGGCCATAAGCTCATCCGCACCTATGATGAGTTTACCAACAAGCTGATTGAAAGATTTGATACCAAGGATCCTGAGCTGAGATTCAAAGAATTGGCACAGTTGAAGCAACAAGGATCTTTAGAAAATTATGTGGCTGATTTTCAGAGGTTATCGGTAATGGTGCCTAACATTACTAAGAGAAGACTTGTGGTTCTCTTTTTTGAAGGATTAATAGAGCCTTTGAAGGGATGGGTCAAAGCCTTTGATCCATCAACGTTAGATGAAGCCATCAAGAAAGCAAGAAGTATGGAGTTGGCAGCCCCAAGGCCTAAGTTTCATTCGAAACCTTTCAGCCATAAGAAGGATAAAAAACATTCTTCAAATTTTCCAAAGAAGTTCCCACCAAAGATGTCAGAAGAGCTCTGAGAACAGCTTAGAAAAGATGGTGTTTGCTACACTTGCCGTGAACCTTGGGTTAAGGGTCACTGTTGCTATGGAAGAGGCAAAGCACATCAAATGGAGGGCTATTCTGATTATGGATCAGAATCTGATTCGTCTTACAGCAATACGAATCAACAAGTAGTGGTGGTGAAGAAGCTCCAGAAGAGAAGCCTAATGAGGTTGGAGATGGTGGTGCTTTAGCACAACTATCAAGTTTTCAAAAAAATGAATCATTTAGGGTTCGTGGAGTGGTTGGTTCTCAGAGGATAGTTGCTCTAATTGATACTGGAGCAACTCATAACTTCATTGACGAAGGATTGGTGACAAAGAGAGGATTGAAGACTAAAGAGTTTGAAGGCTTCAAAGTAATGGTAGCTGATGGTTTCATCATGTCATGTACAAAGAAGATTCCTAACTTTTCTATTCAGTTAGGTAAATTATGAAGTGAAAGATGATTTCTATGTTGTGGGTATTGGTGATACCGATGTCGTGTTGGGGATACAATGGCTGCGATCTCTTGGAGAGATCACCTTGAATCTACAAACAATGGAGCTGAAATTTCAAGCTGATGGAAAGAAGGTTGTTTTGAGAGGGATGTCAAATGAGGGCCCTCGAATTGTGTCCTTGAAAAGAATGGAAAGGCTAATCCGTCATGATCAAGTTGAATGGGCAGCAGAGTGTATGGTCCTACCAGCTGATCCAGTGAAAGAGAAAAGGCAATATCATTCTGATATCCAAGCCTTACTTACCAAGAAGAGTAAAGTCTTTGGTAGCCTACCTCCTGGGAGACCTCTTGAAAGAGGTTTTGAGCATGTGATTGAAGTAGAAGAAGAAGCAAAGCCCGTCATCACCACGCCTTACTGTTATCCCAAGAAGCAAAAAGATGAAATTGAGAAAGCCATCAAAGAGCTTTTGGAGATGGGTTTTATTCGGCCAAGCAAAAGCCCTTTTGCTTCAGTAGTGGTGTTAGTAAAAAAGAAAGATGGAACAATGCGTATGTGTGTTGACTACCGCGCATTAAATTAGAAGACCATCAAAAATAGATATCCTATTCCTAGGATTGATGAGCTTATTGATGAGCTCCATGGGGCTATGTTTTTCTCGAAGATTGATCTTTGTTCGGGCTATCATCAAATCAGAATGAAGGAGGCGGATATAGAGAAGACAACTTTTATATGCCACTTTGGGCATATTGAATTTCTTGTCATGCCATTTGGTTTGACAAATGCTCTAGCTACATTCCAATCTTGTATGAACAAGATTTTTAGACAACAGTTGAGGAAGATCGTGCTCATCTTCTTCGACGATATTCTCATCTTCAGTAAGTCTTGGGAAGAGCACCTCAAGCACTTAGAAGTGCTTCCAAAATGCTTGTTTGCCAAAGAATCAAAGTGTGAGTTCGGGATGACGGAGCTGTTGTATCTCGGCCACATCATTAGTGCCAAGGGTGTCAAAGTTGATCCAAAGAAGATTAAAGCCATCCTTGATTGGCCACCTCCAAAGAATATTTCTCACTTGAGAGGATTTTTGGGTTTGTGCAAATTCTACAGAAGATTTGTTAGGGGACATTCTCACATGGCATCCCCCCTTACAGATCTTACAAATAAAGGAGTTTTCCTATGGACAGATAAGGCACAAGGAGTCTTCGACAAGTTCAAGCACATAATGAGCTCATGTCCAGTGTTGGCCCTACCAGATTTCACAAAGCCCTTTGAATTGCAATGTGATGCTTCAAGTGAGGGAGTTGGAGCTGTTCTCATGCAAGACAAGCACCCCATTGTCTTTGAGAGCAGAAAGTTGAGAGGAGCAGAAAAATCTTACTCAATATATGACAAAGAAATGCTTGCTATTATGCACGCATTATCTAAGTTTCGTCAATATTTGGTGGGGAGTAAATTTATTGTTAAGACTGATCATAACAGTCTTAAACACTTTATGCACCAAAAAGATTTAAATGAAAGACAGCAGAAATGGGTAAGTAAGCTCCAAGCTTATGACTTTGACATTGAATATGTCAAAGGGAAAAATAACATAGTGGCTGATGCTCTTTCAAGAAGACCCCATTTGCAGTCACTTTGTGAGGTTTCAACAAATTGGAAGGAGTTAATTGATGCTGATTATGCTAAAAATCAGTTTGCAACCAACTTGTTTGAAGGTCAATTGGATGATGAAAGGTATAAGTTGGTTGATGGGTTGATTCACTATAAAGGTAGGATCTTTTTAGTGCCTGAATCTAAGCTTAAAAAGAAGATTCTACAATCTTTTCATGATGTCCCTCTTGCTGGTCATCAAGGCATGTTCAAGACTTATAAGCAGATTAGAGAAAGGTTTACTTGGAAAGGGATGAAGGATGAGATCATGAATTACATAAGAGAATGTTCTATTTGTCAAAAGAATAAAAATAAACATTCTTTTCCAGCTGGTTTGTTGCAGCCCTTGCCAATCCCAAATCAAAAATGGGAGAGCATTGCAATGGATTTCATCACTAGGTTGCCTAAGGTGCAAGGACGTGATTGTATTTTTGTTGTGGTAGATAGATTGACTAAGTTTTCACATTTTTATGCTATCACAACTTCATTTACAGCAGCTCAAGTGGCTGAGTTATTCTTTAGAGAAGTTTTCCGTTTGCATGGTTTGCCTAAAACCATTGTCAGTGATAGGGACAGCAAGTTCCTAAGTGCTTTTTGGCAAGAGATCTTCAGGCTGAGTGGTACAGTGCTTACTCCAAGCACTAGTTATCATCCACAAACAGATGGGCAATCCGAGATTGTCAACAAGTGGCTAGAAGGCTACCTTAGAAATTATGTTTCGGGGCAGCAAAGAGCTTGGATTAAGTGGCTTCATTTGGGAGAGTATTGCTACAACTCTTCCTATCATATGTCAATTAAGATGTCTCATTTTATGGCTCTTTATGGTTATGATGCTCCTAACTTTGTAGATTTGGTGTTTGGTGATAGTAGAGCTCCACAGGCAAAGGATATGCTTCAGCAGAGCCAAGACATCTTGAAATCTCTCAAGGAAAATCTGCAACAAGCTCAAAATCAGCAGAAGTTATACGCTGATCAGCAGTGTATTGAGAGATCTTTTGAAGTGGGAGACATGGTCTACTTGAGACTTCAGCCCTATCGACAATCTTCCCTTAAGAAGAGTGGTGCAGAAAAGTTGAAGCCATGCTATTATGGTCCCTTCAAAGTCACCAAAAGGATTGGTGAAGTGGCATATGAGTTGGAGCTTCCAGCTGAAAGTAGGGTGCATAACGTCTTTCATGTGTCACGCCTCAAGAAGGCACTTGGGCACAATGTTGTGGCTACTTCAGAATTACCTCCATTGGATGAGGAAGGTCAGTTGGTGTTGATTCCAGAAGAGATTCTTGACACTAGAGAGCGTTCCTTGAGAAGAAGAACAATCAAGGAGTACTTGGTTAGATGGAGGAACTTGCCTATTGAAGATGCCATGTGGGAAGGAGAACATATTTTGTTGCATCCATCTTTACGGTTGCTTGAGGACAAGCAATCTCGAGGAGGGCGGACTGTAATGTCCCCTTCTCATCAGTGATCAGCTCAGTTACTTTTCAGCCTATTCCGGAGGCCCGTAGGCTCGTTGAGGTAAAATTAGGGTTTCCTTGCTTGGAGGTTTGAGGCATTTTTCTGGGTGTTTACTATTTATAGTAAATACTATTTTTAGCAGTGGTCCTATTGGCAGTGCTTCAGTGTGTTCTTTTCTTGTTGGAGCAGTTGGTATTTTTTATGCAGGCTTCAATATGCAGTATTTGTTGGCATGTTTTTAAATACAAGGCAATTAATGTTCTATTTTCCAGTTGACCCTTTGGCCTAGTGAAATCACTTTAAGTTGTTTTTAAAAGTGGGTCTTTGAGGGTACGCCTTCATGAAGGAGATTAATATTTTTTAAATAAAGTTTGTGTTGCCTTGAAGTGGGACGCCATCTTGAGGATTTATGAATTTTGGAAATTTGAAAAGTTTCTTCAGTGGCTTTTGGCGTGCCTTGAAGGGAAGTTGATGAGTTTTCTTCTTCTCTATAAAAAATGAGGCTTGCTCCAGCATTTGGTATCCATGAATTTATGCTAAAGTTATGCTGTCGAAATGACATTGTGTTTATTTCTTCGAGGGATGCTTACCTCCTAGATTCCAATCAATTTCGTGTTTGAGAGACAACACCTAATTGGTTTCTATTGCTGCTTCTCATTCAGACTAGCAGATTGAGCCTCATAATTGAAGTTTTGATGATATTTCCAATTTTTAAGTTGCTGATACAGTCATGGCTGAAAGTCGATTTCACTTGCAACTCTCATGGTGATTTTTATTTGGTGATGGGTGTTTGATCAAATGAATTCTATGCCTTGGGCGACCCTTTCCACAAGTTTGCAGATTTTAGTTTTGAGTTGCTGATTTTATATGTCAAAATCGCCCTTCAAGGAGGGCCGTACCATTCTTGAGAGCCTTGGGATTCGTGCAAGAATTATATATTGAGTTTTGATGCTGTTTTGTGATCTGATTTTGGGCGCCTACCTCCTAGAAGGCTTCTGCAAAAGACATCACTCAATTCAGAGGTATATTGAATGAGTTATGAACATTTTATTGGTTTCACAGTTGTTGGTTTACACTTTCAGTTTGCTGGTTTTTGTAATCAGATTGTTTTAAGTTCAGTTTTAGCCTTTAGTTTCTAGAATTTGAGTGTTGAAACATTGAGAGAATTCTTCTTTACATATTAGAATTGTTTGCAATCATTGTAATACTGGTAATTTGCAAAATTCATAATTGTAAGGTTGAGCATTAGTAGTACTAATCCAACCAGTTTGTTTTGGCTGCAATTACTTGTAATTTTCTATGCAAACATTAATTACCCCTGGATGGTTTACCGCCAGTGTGGAGAATTGAAATTGTATCTCTCTTTATACCCACTATCAAGTGGTGAATCCCCACTCCTAAGTGGATGCCCGCCGCAGCAGAAAAATTAGTTAGTATGAGTTTCTATGGCTGGTTATCCGCCTAATTATTTCAGTTTCTAATAATTACTCCGTCATATGTTAGCACCTCGCCCTCACTGGGATCTTGAGTGCACATTCTTGACATTGAGTTTAATTTCAGTTTCAGTTGTATTCTCTTTCTGTATCAAGTTTGGATCCTAGGGATCCTTTGACCATATGCCCGCCCCTCTTCCTTAAGTGGTTTTAAGGCGCATTCTTGGTTAGAGTTGCTTTGGTAGTGTTTTTGGATTTGGCGCTAATGCTAATCAAGTTGGCCAAGTGTTGGTGATTGTGTAAAACTGGTGGCAAAAAATTGGTTAGCATATTTCATAGGGATTCAATTTAGTGAATTGTTTCCTTATTTTTGGAGGGTTAACAAAGAGAGAATTTATAAACCTACAGTCTTGATTTCAAGGAATTTGGAGTAGATACAAGGAAGTTATTTAAGAATTAAGGTTTCCACTAAATTATCTCTCAAGGCTACAAATTAGTGAGGTTCTTGGAGATTTTTTTTGGGAAGTGCTATCTAAGTCCTATTAAGCTACAATAAAAATTTCAAATTTATTGTTATTTATTTTATGTGATTTATTGAAACATTAGGGTTTTCACCAAATTCACCCCTAAGGCTACAAATCAATGAAATGCTTGGACATTTTTTAGAAAGTGAGATCATTCTTAATAAGAAGTAGAAAAAGAACAATAATGATACGTAGCAAAACAAAAACAAGAACAAGAAGTAGAAGAAGCACAAGCAAAAAAAGGAAATGAAGAAGAAACAAAAGAGCACAAAAAACAAGAAGAATAAGAAGACAAAGAAAATAAAATGAAGATGCCGATTTTATGTAGAAGCATCCACAACTAATTAGCATTGAGGACAACATTTTTGTAAAGAGAGGACAGGAAGTGGTGAGGGGGGCACGGGTAGGGGGAGAGGGAAATGCTATGCCTTAACCCTATAATGTGTATTGGGTTATGAATAGTTAGTTTGTGACTACTTTATCTCTTAAATAAATTACATAATCATTATTATAATAATATGTAAATATTTAAGTTGTCCAAGGCATTATAGTTATGTATCTAAGTCGACCTGGGTGGCAGCCAAGGTATAATTAGGTATATATAAGAGCTAGCGGCTAGTTATTATCATGTGGAGCATTGTATTCTTATTGAAGACTATTGAAGGTATCCCCTTCAAAGTGGCATATTATTATCAAGAATTTACATCTACATGCATATAACTTTAAACCAATATGAATAGCAAAAAAAGGAAATGAAGAAGAAACAAAAGAACAAGAAAAACAAGAAAAATAAGAAGACAGAAAAATAAAATGAAGATGAAGATTTTATGTAGAAGCATCCACAACTAATTAGCATTAAGGACAACACTTTTGTAAAGAGGGGCAGGGAGGGGGAGGAGGAGTGGATGCTATGCCTTAACCCTATAATGTGTATTGGGTTATGAATAGTCAGTTTGTGACTACTTTATCTCTTAAATAAATTGCATAATCATTATTATAATAATATATAAGTATTTAAGTTGTCCAAGGCGTTATAGTTATGTATTTAAGTTGACTTGGGTGACAGCCAAGGCATAATTAGGTATATATAGGAGTTAGCGGCTAGTTATTATCATGTGGAGCATTGTGTTCTTATTGAAGACTATTGGAGGTATCCCCTTCAAAGTGGCATATTATTATCAAGTATTTGCAGCATATTTCCTATTATATTATTCTATTTTGCAAGTTGTTTCATTGCATCTACATGCATATAACTTTAAACCAATACGAATAGGAATATTAGCAGATTTGAATTCCTACATTCTAAATCTTTAAATTATAGTCTCAACCTATTTCCTCAAATTGAACTAGAATTTTTTGTTTAAATGATCCCTTTTAATTTCCATGACCAAAACAAAGTTTGCAACATCGAGATCCTTCATATCAAATTGAAATTTAACATCCTTGATCATTTCCTTCTATTGGTGTAGGTTTTTTAATATTTATTTTTCCTACACATTATTAAGCATCCTTAGGTTATAGTAGACATGGTTTATGTGAGGACACGTGGTGTAATCCATCAATTACATGTGTCACTCTCACCCACACTTGGGTGGTTTAGTCTCACACCCTCTTTTGGCCTTTTATGCCACCTCACAAAACCACTATCTTGTCTCTTTTTGAGTAAGTTATGCCACCTATTTGACATTTTCCAAGTAGGTATAACTCCCACCTAATTTGGTTATTTGGGAGTTATTACCCCTCTTGGAATTATGTGCCCACATTATGCTATATAATCAACACTCACCTCTCCCTCCTAGCTAGTTCAAATGAGTTCATATCAACTCAATCAATTCAAGGGAGTGTTGATGCATATTATATCATCTAGAGTGTGATAATATCATTATTCAATTATTGCACCATATTCCAACAATTCATTCTCTTGCTACTCTCGTGTAGAAGGCTTATCTTGGTTTTGCAAGTGATCCTAGATGCTTGAGTTCATCAGCAACTCTTACATGGTATCAAAGCTTTCAGATCTGCAAGCCCCTTCTCGATTTGGGAGGAATTCAGCATTGAGCTTTTTTTGGGGCATTTTCAACGAAAATGGACATCATCATTGAGTCTAGAAGGTTGCACAGACGAATTTTGATATAAGATACTCTATATTTTGGCTCTCAAAACTTTTTGGCCATTTTTGAGGGCTTGAGGAATCTTTGTAGAATATTTTGTACCGTACGTACGAAATTTGTACCACCTGGGCAGAAGAATCTCCACCTGGTTTCTCAGCGCTTCAATTTGGCTAGGTAAATAATATTTTTTGAAAAATAAAATTCTTTTCAAAAATACTTTTTTTCTTATTTTGTATAAAGTTTTGAAAAACAAAAATGAAAATTTTCAAAAATCAAAAAGAAACAAAAGATTAAAAAAATTGAAAGGATCAAATTTAAGGTGCAGACAAGGATCTCACATTACCAATGGACCCCTCTGCACCTAAGGGTACTGCGAGCCAATAAAGGCTCGGGCTCCTATGTACAGCCTGCATGGGAGTTTAAAACTTTAAACAGCCGCCCATACAATTTTTTATTATTTTAAAAATTCAAAAATTCAAATTCAAACTTTCAAAATTCCACGCCCTATACCTAGTGTATGACCTTAGCCTGCGTACCCTATTTGGCACCTCCACCAATTTTGGCGACCCTACTAGCTATCTTGCCAACTTTGGCAAGGATCTAAATTAGTTGGTGATCATTTAATTCTAATGGAGCAAATATTCCAACAAAGGAGGAGAATATTCTTTTTCGACAGGCCCGTGGCCATCAAGTTTAATCTAGTGTTTTGATGATTTCATCACTGTGTCAACAATGACATTAGCACTCAATTGAAAATTTTGCCCCCCCTCTCCATTGAGCATTTGAATTTAGAAGGTCAACTTTGGGAGGCCCATTCTCTGCCATACGATGGCCTTTTCAGGTGCAATTTTTTTTTATTTGGGGTAGAAATTTCGCGCTCTTCACAGTGGTGGAATCCATTTTTGCTCGAGTGATCCAAATTTCCCAAAAAATCAGTTTTCTCAGCAGATATGAAAGATGGTTCTCATTTTTTGAACTTCAAACGGTTGTAACTTTCACATACAACCTCGAATCGAGGTGATTCTTTTTTTGAAAGTTGATATTTTTCCAAGCACTACCCATTGGTGCTATTTTGAGGTTTTGCTTTTGAAATTATTTTGTACTTTCAGTATTTGGGTACAATTTTGGACATTGTAAAACTCTGGTAATAACTCCAAAATTGTAAATGCACTAATTATAAAGTGCCACCATCATTTTTTTTTGGGATCGTGGTGAGTGTTAGTGGGGTGAAGTGAGGGGGTGTGATCTTGCGGTGTTTGATTGCTTTTGTTGTGTGTTAGTACAATGGGTAAAACTCAAATTTTACTCTTAGCTCCATATAATTATGAACCATGGAAAAAATCAATATGGAATTATCTAAGGGAAAAAGATTGCACAGGGTATGTAAACGAATCTATTCATGAACCTACTGATGTTGATGCTAAGGCAAAATGGGAGATCAATCGTGAGAGAGCTCTTGCTTACATTTGTTCACTAGTCTCTTTTGATTTACAATTTCATCTTGTATCATACAAGACACCTAAGGAGGCTTGGGAGACTCTTGAA
>VDFB02137943.1:0-13806 GCA_007258455.2 Sequoia sempervirens
AATAGATTGATAGGATCATCATCTTAAATATCATACATGTAAGGGATTTGATCCTTGATGGATGATGTGATCAAGGAGTATACCATCATCCTCATCAATTCTACTATTATCCTTTTATTTTCTATGTTTAAGGATAATCATTCATTTTATTAAAGTACAAGGGTTGTCTATATTCTCATTTATATAAAATATGGTTTAATCCTTGTTGAATACACTAGATACTGAGAGGGGGGTGAATCAATATATACAATAACTTAAACCCCTCCAAAAATTGAACTTTACAACACAATACTAACTTCTTAACCCAAGAAAAAACCCTTAAACAAATTTGCAACAAATAATGATATAGAGTTTAAACCTTCAACAAATTTAGCAATCTTCAATAATGAAAGATATAGCAATTCTATCCTTAACTAGAATAACAACAATGAAAATGAAACAAGAATCACACATCCAAAAGATGACACCATATTTACATGGAAAGCCCAATGAGGAAAGAACCACGGTGAGAGTTAACTCACAATATAAAGGCTCACTACCAAAAAGGACTTGCAAGCTAAGGCACACTCCCTTAGAGCAAGATACAAAAGGACTTGCAAATCTGGAGAAAATACAAATCTAGAGGCAAGATACAAAGGACCTAATGAGATTCACTATCTCAGAGTAGGATAAAAAAGGCTTATAAATAATTACAATATTTGTCAACAATCCACTCTACTAACTGAGGCATTCAAGCACATAATATCTTTCTTCTTCACACTTTAGAACTAACTCTACTAGATATTCAATACATTCCACATACACACTTCTTCGCACTTCTTCATACTTCACTACCTTTTCATTTGATAAAGATCTTGCATTTATATCCACCACAACTCTTCATGACTTCAATTAGGTTGGCTAGGAAAGAATACAAACAATGAAAGTTGGCCATAAAAACATATTGCAATCTAATTTCAAGGATAGAGAGGACCAAAAATTAATCTTATTTCATCTTCCAATGTGATCCAAAAAAATTCACACGTTGGTGCACATCAACCTAAGTCGACAACAGGGAAACATATAGATGCAACGTGAAGCACATAACTAGTCAACCCAAAAACATACTTCCAATTGAATTAACTTAATGCAATCTCAACCAAGATAGGTCAGAACCCAAATCTATCATATCACAATTTCATATGTTGGTGCAAACCCTTAAGTATCTAGCACAATTAGGAGAACAAGCCTTGTCGACCAGGTATCCACAAATAACCCAAAAAACTACCTCAAGGCATAATGCAACACCAAGGAGCTCAACCAGAATCATGTGGATCACATGGGGATGTTCCAAAACATCCAATAACACTTCTAGATACTTCTTTCATGCTGTCATGCCACCAATAGCCACCACAGGCCAAACAAGAACAAAATACTTCATTCTAGAGACACAAAATGCATAGTCATGAGATATTACATTAATGAAACAACTTACAAACCACTTCAACACATGAAATTGGAATTGAGACACTGCACAAATATTGAGAACACATTCACCAAGCCATAGGAGCAAAGCCATCAATATAGAGAAATGGAGAGCATTTTTTGAACCAACCCAAACAACCAACAATATTGTCAACCTTATGTAATTCACAAAAACCTCCTTGACAACATTGGTGACTTGAAAAGAATGGGAGTGCAACATACACAAAACAATAAATTTCAATGCAAAACCACAAGACCATATCTTAAATAATGGAGGAATGTAGAGCATTCTCCCAAAAAGACTTCAATGTAGTTTCTAGGAACAAAGCCTTTCAACAACTTGTGGAGGCCAAAAATTTCTTTCAACAACACATGCTTCAATAGGAATAATAGGAGAGAGCATAGGACATACTATAGACATTCAACAATATATCTCCTTCATTAGCAACACTTTTGAAGCTCATCTTAATATATCATTATGAAACCAACTCTATTGAGAACAACAATACTTAACACTTCTTTGATTGACATCAAACCATGAACTTCAACACCACCACCATACATCATTGTTAGCCCAAATTGAATGTTGTCAACAATAACAACCAATTCCAAGCAATAATCATTGCACCAATCTTATCAAATATAGACATCAGAGACACCAAATTCCAACAAATACCCTTACTTCTCAAGTGATGTCAAAAATGAAAACCATAAACAATTCACCAAGTACTTCCAACAACCTCACAAACATATGTGACAATCTCACCAAGTGTTGAAATCAATGACAACCAATAATTAGTGTTGACATTAATGACAATCACTGCCAACAATCTCTCCCTTTGGCATTGATGGCAACACATACCTGCTCACTCTCCCCCTTTGACATCAAGGACAAAGGGCCACACACACTTGCACAAGACAACAACATATTCTCTAATTTTAAGGACAAAGTGCCAAATATCTTCAATCAAAACAACACATTCTTCTCCTTTGACCAACAACACTTCTTCTTCAAACAATCATACAAGCCCCCCTTAAGAAACATATTCTTTCTCCTTTTCAAGTTTCTCCCCCTTTGATGCACAAATAGCTAACAAGTTCATCCCATCAGTAGCAACCATTACTAGCTCCCCCTGAGAGGAAGCCACCATCAGTCCAGGCATAAAGGTATGTCTTGAATTACTCCCCCTAGATAGATGCACCAATTATACATCTAGTTAGAACAAAGAGGGGCAATAACCCCTAACTTTTGCTAGAGATACTAAGAAGTATCTTTTGAAAGTGCCTTTGTGAAGATATCTGCAATCTTATCCTTGGTAGGAACATACTCCAATTAAAATTCATTCTCAACAACCTTCTCTCTCAAAAAGTGATACTAGATAAAAATGTGTTTGGTTCTTGAATGCATTATCATATTCTTGGAAATATTAATTGCACTTGTATTATTACACAATATAAGAATATGTTCATCATATACCACCTTTACATCCTTCAAATTTTGCTTCATTCAGAGCACCTAGGTACAACAAGATGTTGAAAAACATTGTATTTTACTTCTGCTATGAATAAGGACACTAAATCTTGCTTCTTATTGAACCAAGAGACCAAACTATCTCCCAAAAAGAATGTACTTCCACTTGTACTTCGATCATCCACACATCCTACCCAGTCTGCATCAAAATATGCACTCAGAGAGAAATTTTGATCCTTCTTATACCATAAACCATAATCCAGAGTTCCCTTAAAATATTTGAATATTCTTTTCACTACTTTCTCATGAGATCACTTGGATTAGCTTAAACTCTAACAACTAGACATACTGCATGCATAAAATCAAGTCTAGAGGTAGTCAAATACAATAAATCTCCAATCATAGACCTATAAAGAGTTTTATCAACTTCCAGAGACTCATCAAATTTGCTTAAGTGACATTTGGTCACTATAGGAGTACCAACTAGTTTGGAATCTTCCATGCCAAACTTCTTCAACAACTCCTTAACATATGTAGCCAAGGAGAAATAAAGATACCACCATCTTGTTGAACAATTTGAAGCCCAAGGAAGAAGGACAACTCACCAATCATTGACATCTCAAATTCATTTTTCATCTAAAAAATATGTACGTGCTTGGTATTGATGTCCTTGATCCAACAAAGAAAAAAAAAGAATTTTGATACATACAAAAATAGTTGTGTTGTATACGGTCCACCTATGTCTAAATTGTAATTGGTTTGACTTCAAAACTTAATTAAGAAAAAAATATAAGGATCCTAATAAAACCAAGTTTTCATACTCCGCTTTTGAGAAATTGCAAAAACACCCCATGAAGAAAATTTTTGTTTGGGGTTTGAATACGAGGGTCCCAACGAACCTCAAAAGGGTTTGCTCTAACTCCCCTTGAGTGAATCCTATTAAATGATAAACCTCATTTTTCAATGCTTTTCAAAATAAAACAGTTATAGGATAGGTAAAGGTAATTCTCGCACCCCCTTCAAACAAACCCCTATTCATTCGAAAGGTCAAGGGGGGTTCACTCAAAGAGGCGTTCGAGCGAACCCCCCTTCTTCCCCCTTCTCCCCCTCTTGCACCAAATTTCTTCAAAAAAATTCCCTTTGAAGCTCAGGTTGAGGATGAAAATGGAGGAGACTTAACAGACCCAACTTGATGATGCTAATGAGCTATCCATCAAATACATAATTTTAATATGTTTTGGTTTGTCATGTATTTTATTTTTTTAGTTTTTGTTTAAACATAGGTTTTCACCTAAAATTAAGCTCTCTGCTTTTAAACATGTGGAAAGTAGCAAATTATCATTTTAAAAAAAAAAAGTATTAGTGCAATTGTGATATTGATGTCCTTGATCCAACAAAAAAAAAATTGAATTTCGATACATACAAAAAAATTTATGCTTTAGCTAGTGAATCATGTCTAAATTGTAAAAGGTTTGACTTTGAAACTTTATTAAGAAAAAAATATTGAATAAAATGCTATGAAACCAATTCCATGCACTAGATATCATAGTTACGAATCTAATTTTTTTTTTTTTTAAATTATCCTTCATAGAAAAAAAGTTGTGTTAGCTAGTGACAACTCTTTAAAAATGGTGTTTACTATTAAAAACTAGTTTTCGAAGGAGATGGAAAAAGAAGTGCACTGATTCCAAAGATTCTTTGAAAAAATATATTTAGAATCTATAGACAAAATGTCACAAATCACTAGTTTGCATCATCTTCAAATTCTTACAGTTTTAGCTATAGGTGCTCGAAAGAGAATATTTAGTTAAAAAAATTCAGTTCAATGTCCAGTTTGGCCAAAAATTGTAAACTAGTATTGTGGGATCACCCATATTCAATAAAACACTATGAATCCAAATGAATGTGTTAGATATTGTAGTTACAAAACTAAATCTGAAAAAAATAGAATTTTATCCTTCATAGAATTTTTTTTTATGTTGTATACAGTGAACATCACTCTTTAAAAATGTTGTTTACTGTTAAAAACTAGTTTTGAAGGAGATGGAAAAAGAAATGCACCGATTCAATTTTTAAAAATATATATTTAGAATCTATAGACAAAATTCTTCATAAATCACTAGTTTGCATCATCTTCAAATTCCTCATGGTTTAGCAGCTATAGGTGCCCAAAAGTGAAGATTTAGTTAAAAAAAATTAGTTCAATGTCAAGTTTGGCCAAAAATTGTAACTCACTATTGTGGGATCACCCAACTTCTTACACATATCATTGTCTCAACCAAAGATGATGTCATCAACATATCCAACCACAATCAACAACTTGTCTTCGTGAACCTTAATGTAGAGATTGTTGGCTACAATACCTCTCTTGAATCCTTGCTGAAGTAAGTACTTATCCAACTAGGCATACCAAGCTTTGGGAGCTTGTTTAAGACCATACAAGGCTTTCTTGAGTCTGCAAACGATGTCTGAATCTTTTGATAACCAGGGCCATTCACAGTTCAATATACTTCACCTCTAGACCATTTAGGAAAGCCGACTTCGGACATCCATTTGATAGAATTTGAAGTTCTTATGAGTAGCAAAAGAAAGAAACATCCTTATTTCTTCCATTTTAGATACAAGAGCAAAGCTCTCTTCAAAATAAATACCCTCAACTTGTGAATAACCCTTGCAAAACCACCCAACCCTGGCTCTGCCAACCCCACCATCTCTAATAACCTATTCCAAAATGAATCACCCCAGTTCCAACCAATCACACCTTATCAACAAAGTCCTGGAAACCACCCCATGCTCTGACTCCTCTACCTGGATCTGCCCTTCTCTGTAATCCTCACATCACCCTTTACAGCAATGCCCTGGCCTCACTTTACAACAAACAAAATCTCTACCTCATTTGCCTGTCTTTCTTTTGATCAACATACCTTCATTCTTACCTCCAATGATCTAATATACATAATGATTCTTTTGAACATACTTTGTTGGAGTTTTGAGAGTCTTCACTGGTTCTGGTTCTTTCTCCTCTTTCTCTTCTACTTATTCTTCTTCAATCTAGGGAGGTATATCAGATCCACAAACCTTAGGTTCTTGTGAGATTTGACACAAGTCTTCATCAACTTTAACATTTGTGCTTTCAATCATCCTTCCCAATCTCTTATTGTAGCATTCATGCCTTTTTGCTCTTTATTGAGTAACCAAGAAAGATTCATTCATCACACCTTGAATGAAACTTACCAAGGTTTTCTTCATCTCTTTTAATGTAACATTTTCTGCCAAATATTTTGAAGTATTTAACAGTGGGAGGTATTCCATACCATAGCTCATACTTGAGGTCTTAGTGCTATTGACCCTTAATTGCACTTTGTTAATAAAAGAGAGAGTAGTGTGAACTGCTTCCTTCCAATACATATCCGACATATCAACATCTTTCATCATTGTCCTAGCCATCTCTTGCACTATTCTATTCTTCCTTTCTACTACCCCATTTTTTTGAGGGTTCCTAGGAGCAGATAGATGTCTCCTAATTCCATGATCTTCACAAAAAATTTCAAACTTATATGAAGTAAATTCACTTCCTCTATTTGACCTTAAACACTTGATCTTGATATCCATTTCATTCTCAAAATTTTCCTTAAAGATATTAAACTTACCAAAAGCTTTTGATTTATCTCTTAAAAATGTAACCCAAGTCATTCTAGTATAATCATCTATAAGCAACATAAAATACCTTTCACCTTGTTGACTCCTTGTTCTTGTAGGTCCAAATATATTAGTGTGGATTAGCTCCAATGGCATGGACATAGAGCACTCCTTGCTTTTGAAACTAGTCCTTGTTTGCTTTCCCATTTGACATTCTTTATGTAATGTGTTTGCAGGCTTGGTTATCTTAGGCATATCTCTCACCGCATGAGAGGAACTGATATTCATCATATTATCAAAATTGATGTGTCCCATTCTTTTGAGCCATAACCAACACTCTCTAGACTAAGCTAATAGGCAGATCCTTCCATTAGCCTCATTTAGATGATAGACATTACCTTTTTTCCTTGTTCCTTCAACAACTAGTCTTATGGACCTTGCTTTCCTGGTATCACAACCATTAGCATAAAAATTAAGGCTATACCCTTTGCTACACATTTGAATAATATTGAGAAGATTATGCTTCAGAACTTTGACATAAAGAAAATATTTAGTTCTATTCTTTCCATCAATTGTTATATCACATTTTCCATAGATTTGTGCTGACATATCATCACCAAACTTAACTACTCCACCATCTGCCTCTTCCTTTGCATGAAAGACAATCCATACTGCCATTGATCTTTCATCAACCTTATTATTCTCCAAGGTGCCAGACCTCTTACACTCTTCAATATTATTATTTTTTCCTTTAAAAGCCATAAATAGGATTTCATCATTTGAATCATTTTCTTCATCTTTAGAGGTACAAATTCTCTCCTTAGAATATAAGATTCTTTTGACTTTCTCTCATTTTTTTTCATCAACAAATTATTTATAGGGACATTTAGTTGTAAAATGATCAATCCTTCCATAATTGAAACATTTGAAAGGTAACTTACCTTTGTACTTTCCAGTGCCTTTCTTTAATCTTCCTCCAAAGTTTTCTTCAACCTCATCAAAGTCACCATTTTGATCAACAACTTCATTTTCAATTTTTTGGTTAGCTTTGAATGGAGCTTCCATTTTTGGAACATCTTTGTCAAATTATCTCACTTTAAAGGAAGTTAGAGAACCAAACATCTCATCAATAGAGTACTAATCCAAATCCTTAGATTATTCAATAGCAAACACTTTATGACTATAGGATTTAGGGAGATCTCATAACCTTCTTCACAATATCATCATCTTTGACAACACCACTAAGATTAGTGATTCCAATAACAAATTCATGCACTTGGAGCATATAACTTACAATTTCTTCATCCTCTGTCATCCCCAAAGTCTCAAATATACTCTTGAAAATTTGCATCTTGGCTTGCTTTACTTTAGCATCTCCTTCATATATGCTTCTAAGATTTTCCCATCCATCCTTAGTAGAGCTGAAACTCATCACATTCAAAAGTTTTGAATCAGCCAACCCAAGTTAGATAGCATTTTTAGCCTTGGCATTATTCTTATATAACCTGATTTCAGCTAGATAGTTGGAGGAGAAGCAGGAGCAACATAACCATCTTTGATTGATTTCCATACACCAAACACTAGAGAGTTCATATGGCCTTGCATTCTCATTTTCTAGAAAGTGAAATTAGTCCCATCAAACCTAGGATCCTTGTATGATCCATCATGTGCCATCTTGAATCTTCACCTCAAGTGGTTAAGCTTCTTTAGAGGAACTTGGCTCTGATACCAATTATTGAATACAATGAATATTGAGAGGGGGAATGAATCACTATTTATAAAAACTCAAATCCCTTTGGAACTTGAAATTTACAGCACAATCATAACTTCTTAACCTAATAAAAAACCCTTAAAAATATTTGCATTAAAGAATGATATAACAATTTAAACCTTCAACAAATTTAGCAATCTTCAACAATGAAAGATATAGCAATTATATCCTTAACTAGATCAATAGTAATGAAAATGAAACAAGAATCACACATCCACAAAGATGACACCAGATTTATGTGGAAAACCCAATGAGAAAAAAACCACGGTGAGTGTTAACTCACAATATAAAGGCTCACTGCCAAAAAGGACTTGCAAGCTAAGGAACACAACCTTAGAGCAAGATACAAAAGGACTTGCATAGCTAGAGAAAATACAACTCCAAAGGAAAGATATAAAGGATATGATGAGATTCACTATCTCAGAGCAGGATACACAAGGTTTATAAAGAATTACAATATTTATCAACAATTCACTCTACTGACTAAGGCGTTCAAGCACATCTGATCTTTCTTCTTCACACTTTAGCACTAACTTTGCTAGATATTCAATAAATTCCACATACACACTTCTTCACACTTCTTCATACTTCCATACCTTTGCATTTGAAAAAGATCTTACATTTTATGTCCACCACAACTCTTCACAACTTCAATTAGTTTAGCTAGGAAAGAATACAAACAATGATTTCATCAAGTTAGCCACAACAACATACAATGGTCCAATCTCAAGGATAGAGAGGACCAAAAAAATAATCTTATTGCATATTCCAAAGTGATCCAAAATAATTCACACACTGGCGCACGTCAACCTAAGTTGGCAACAAGGAAATGTGTAGATGAAATGTGAAGCACATAACCAATCGACCCAAAAACATACTTCCAATTGAATTAACTTAATGCGGCCTCAACTAAGATAGATAAGGACCCAAATATATCATATCAAAACTTCATATGATAGCACAAACCCTTAAGCATTTAGCACAAGTAGGAGAACAAGCCTTGTCGGCTAGGCATCCACAAATAACCCATAAAACCACCTCAAGACACAATGCATCACCAAGGAGCTCAACCAACATTGTGCAGATCACATGGGGATGTTCCACGAACATCTAAAAACACTTATAGATACTTCTTTCATACTATCATGCCACCAACAACCACCACAAGCCAAAAAAGAATAAAATACTTCATTTTAGAGGCACAAAATGCATAGTCATGGGATATTACATTAACAGAACAACTTGTGAACCACTTCAACACAAGAAATTGGAACTGATATACTGCACAAACATTGAGAACAAATTCACCTAGCCACATGAGGAAATACATCAATGTAGAGAAATGTAAAGAATTTTCCAAACCAGTCCAGAAAACCAACAACACTGCCAACCTTCTTAATTCACAAAAACCTCCTCGACAACACTGATGACCTGAAAAGACAGGAGTTCAACATCCACAGAATACTAATTTTGAATCCCAAAATACATGACCATATCTTCAACAATGGAGGAATGCAAAACATTCTCCCAAATAGACTTCAATGTAGTTTCTAGGAATAAAACCTTTCAACAACTTGTGGAGGCCAGAACTTTCTTTCAACAACACATGCTTCAACAAGAATAAGAGGAGATACCATAAGACATATTGTAGACATTGAACACTATCTCTCCTCCATTAGAAACACTTCTAAACCTCATCTTAATATATCATTATGAAACCAACTCTGCTGTCAACAACAATACTTAACACTTCTTTGATTGACATTAGACAAGGCATGACATCCAACCATGAACTTCAATAACACCACCATACATCATTGTTAGCCCAAACTGATTGTTGTCAACAATGACACCCAATTCCAAACAATAATCAATGCACCAATATTATCAAGTATAGACATCAGAGACACCAAATGCCAAAAACCACCCTTACTTCTCAACTACTGACAATAATGACAACTACAAACAATTGACCAAGTACTGCCAAAATCCTCACAAACATATGTGACAATCTCACCAAGTGTTGACATCAATGACAACCACTACCAACAATCCTAACATATAGAACTAATCTTATGTTTCAATTTAGGTTCATGCTTAATCTCTCCCAGTAGAATTTTGGTAAGAAATACATCAAGTGGACACATGTGTTGGAAAAGTGCTTACATTTTTAAGGAATTTTGTAATGCCACTACAAAGCTTGTGCACGTGTATCTTGTATAATAAATCTAATTTTTTTTTTTGAATTGGCATATTGCTTGCTATTTTCAAAGGTATTTTGAAATATCATTACACTACTTTTGTATGCATATCTTTTTAATTGGATGATGATGAAATTACAAGAAAAGTTGTCACAAAGGTTCTGAGAGTAAAAAATAGTAACTTAGAACAAAATAAATATTAACATACATGAAATCTTTACAAAAATGATAATGATTTTTTTACTATTTTCTACTCATAATTTCATAAGTATCTACTATTATAGATCTAACTAAAATACTTATGAAGTCTAATGATTTTTTCAAATAAACTAGTTGATTAAAGAATTAATATTTAACTTTTTATATTATGTACAAGGAACATTTGAGGTTTTTAGCATGTAGGGTGAAGTTTCAAAGTTGTCAGGTTTTTATAAAGAAAAAGGGTAAACAATAGTTAACTTACTAACTAGAATCAATTGAAAGTGACATATATGTTTTAGTTTTTTAGTATGGTTTATGTTTGTAATTTAAAAAATAAAAATAATTTAATGTAATTTTTAAAATAAAATTGAAATTATATTTAATTGTTGATACAATGTTAAAAAATAAGATTAAGGGGACCTCCACTATTTTTATAGTAGATTTTATTTTTTATTTCAAATTTCCTATATTAATAACTTAGAATTTTAGTGCATGCATTATTTTTTCATATATATATATATATATATATATACTAGTGTGTTAAAAACATAAAAATTTCAAGGGGCTTCTATTTTTTGTCTCAATTATTTATTTGAGATAAAAAATAATTAAATATCTTATATGGTAATCAACCTCATATTTTGGTGTTGATGACTTAATTTTAATGAAAATACACACTAATTACCATATTAAATTTTTCATATTTTAGAACTCGCACTTTTAGATATACAAAATGTATTTTTAAAATTTTTAAAATATATTATTTATGTGAGTAAAAGTGGTGAGAACATTAAATTTTTTGAAGTTCTTTTTTTAAACAAATTGGCACCAAAGTGATGCTAAATATGTATCTAGTAAACACTTCTAGTTGAAAAAGTTGTGGTCTAGGTCTATTTTAGCTAGAATGAATCCAACTAGAACATATTTTTAGTCCAAATTGATTTTTAGTTGAAAATTCTTAAATTTGGTGGGCTAATTTTTTTGTCTAAAAGGTAATATAAATAAAGTAAAGTAAATACATGTCATTTGATTATTGAGCATGAATTTAGGCTACAACAACTCTTCTACACAAGTTGAGAGGATTTTCATGATCTTTTGAAAAACACAGATAACCTAATTACACATTCTCACACTTTCTAGCTAATTAATAAAGATAAAAAAGAGTAAGTATACATAATAATTCAATTGAAATAAATACAATATTAAAAAAATCCATGCACAAAGCTATAATGATCACTTAAGTGAATATTATAAAAAAAGACCTATAATGCTCTAAATATTATTTATCTATCGAATCATACATATGAAAGATAACACAAATAATCTTGAACATCAATTTCAAAAAATAAATATAAAACTACTATTAATTTCCATCTAAGCTTATAAAAACTATTTATGAATTTTACAAAGATTAAAATGCTCATGTAATCAATTGTTTTTCACATTTTGCATCACAAAGTAAATTATTAAAAATAAATACAAAAATATTCATTAAAGCTTATGTCCAAAATAGATTTCTTGAAAACCAAGCATCTCTAGATGCTAAATTGCTAAAATTTGTATATTTTCTAAAAGTCTAAAAATATATTTCTTTGAATAATAGTGGCTCATCCAAGGTAGTAATAGCTTAAAATATGTATTATGAAACACCAAGGCTCCTTTAATGATTCTAGTTCTATAACTGGCTATTTTCCCTTTAAATTGTTTTAGAACATCAAATATATTTTTTTCACCTTTTTTAGACATTATCTATAAAATGAACATTTTTTCTCTTTTAGATTTGATATTTTGATGCAAAACCCACATCACTCTCTTTTTATTTTTATTAGTGATTTTTTTGTGTTCGATTACATAAGTCTTAGATATTTTTTCATTTTCAAAAAATCTATGAACAAAGTCACGCTAAAAAATTGCAAGGATGCTCTATATAATAATTTAAAAAATATTTTTCATATCTCAAGAATCCAAATTATTATTTTTTTAAAAATAAAGTTGCTAAGCCACAAATTTTTATTTATATTGAAGGAGATTTACATATAGAGTCAAGGGAAAAATGAAATATTACAAAATTATTTGCTTGACTCCAAGAAGTACAAAATCTAGATATCGGAAATTCATGAATACATATAAAACCGAAAATACATGGAACTGACTTTTGTTAGGAAGTGGCACAAACATAAAGACCTTGAAGAATTCGTCAATGACAAAGGTAGCAAGAGCCAGGGACCAACAAAGCGTAGAATTATGAGGAGCAAAGAGTGGAACAAAAATTGAAGAAACCAATGAAACCGATGAAGCCCGAATGAGCCATGACAATAGATACCTAGAGATACCCTTAGAAAAACCTACAAAATTGAGAAAAACCAAACATTCAAGGAAAACCCTAGTGAGAAACAGCAAAATTTAGAGTAAGACAAAAACCATGGATCTTGAGGTGAAAAAGAAAGAAAAACAAAGAGTAGAGACAAAATGCCCTGAAGAAGCAAAAAAATGTCGAGATCGAGGTTTTCCCTCGGGAAAGTAGCTATGTCATGGTGTGAAAAATAGGGCTCATGTGGTTCAATGAATTAATGTACCTTATAGTGAAAATGACATTGTAAAGCTCTTGTATAGGATCACAAATTGAATTGTTGTAATGGAGCCCGAAGCTTAAAAGTCTAGCATTGAACTCTCGTGGGAAATCATTAAGTAAACCATGAGCCATGGTGCAAAGAAGCCTGGAGAGAGACCTGTCTGAAAGGACGTGTTGCTTACAAATGATACCACCAACCAAATTTGAACCATGAAGAATATCATGACTTTCCAAAGCTAGTTGTAGGGAAGAGAGTGGACAGATATGAGGAAGCAAGTAGGTTCCATCCAAAAAAATTACCATTTCCACACACCACAAAACATCCATGAGATTTGAAATGAACTACAAAGCTAATTCATACGGTACTGCCATGGGATTTAAATCCATCCAATCAAAACCTAACACTACCTGGATTGCATCCAAAACTTGCTTACACTCGTATGCAAATGTCCTCCTTAAATTTTCTTCTGAAAGAGGTGCATTGTCT
>VDFB02137943.1:13906-50613 GCA_007258455.2 Sequoia sempervirens
ATTTTGGGATTCAAAATTAGTATTCTGTGGATGTTGAACTCCTGTCTTTTCAGGTCATCAGTGTTGTCGAGGAGGTTTTTGTGAATTAAGAAGGTTGGCAGTGTTGTTGGTTTTCTGGACTGGTTTGGAAAATTCTTTACATTTCTCTACATTGATGTATTTCCTCATGTGGCTAGGTGAATTTGTTCTCAATGTTTGTGCAGTATCTCAGTTCCAATTTCTTGTGTTGAAGTGGTTCACAAGTTGTTATGTTAATGTAATATCCCATGACTATGCATTTTGTGCCTCTAAAATGAAGTATTTTATTCTTTTTTGGCTTGTGGTGGTTGTTGGTGGCATGATAGTATGAAAGAAGTATCTATAAGTGTTTTTAGATGTTCGTGGAACATCCCCATGTGATCTGCACAATGTTGGTTGAGATCCTTGGTGATGCATTGTGTCTTGAGGTGGTTTTATGGGTTATTTGTGGATGCCTAGCCGACAAGGCTTGTTCTCCTACTTGTGCTAAATGCTTAAGGGTTTGTGCTATCATATGAAGTTTTGATATGATATATTTGGGTCCTTATCTATCTTAGTTGAGGCCGCATTAAGTTAATTCAATTGGAAGTATGTTTTTGGGTCGATTGGTTATGTGCTTCACATTTCATCTACACATTTCCTTGTTGCCAACTTAGGTTGACGTGCGCCAGTGTGTGAATTATTTTGGATCACTTTGGAATATGCAATAAGATTATTTTTTTGGTCCTCTCTATCCTTGAGATTGGACCATTGTATGTTGTTGTGGCTAACTTGATGAAATCATTGTTTGTATTCTTTCCTAGCTAAACTAATTGAAGTTGTGAAGAGTTGTGGTGGACATAAAATGTAAGATCTTTTTCAAATGCAAAGGTATGGAAGTATGAAGAAGTGTGAAGAAGTGTGTATGTGGAATTTATTGAATATCTAGCAAAGTTAGTGCTAAAGTGTGAAGAAGAAAGATCAGATGTGCTTGAACGCCTTAGTCAGTAGAGTGAATTGTTGATAAATATTGTAATTCTTTATAAACCTTGTGTATCCTGCTCTGAGATAGTGAATCTCATCATATCCTTTATATCTTTCCTTTGGAGTTGTATTTTCTCTAGCTATGCAAGTCCTTTTGTATCTTGCTCTAAGGTTGTGTTCCTTAGCTTGCAAGTCCTTTTTGGCAGTGAGCCTTTATATTGTGAGTTAACACTCACCGTGGTTTTTTTCTCATTGGGTTTTCCACATAAATCTGGTGTCATCTTTGTGGATGTGTGATTCTTGTTTCATTTTCATTACTATTGATCTAGTTAAGGATATAATTGCTATATCTTTCATTGTTGAAGATTGCTAAATTTGTTGAAGGTTTAAATTGTTATATCATTCTTTAATGCAAATATTTTTAAGGGTTTTTTATTAGGTTAAGAAGTTATGATTGTGCTGTAAATTTCAAGTTCCAAAGGGATTTGAGTTTTTATAAATAGTGATTCATTCCCCCTCTCAATATTCATTGTATTCAATAATTGGTATCAGAGCCAAGTTCCTCTAAAGAAGCTTAACCACTTGAGGTGAAGATTCAAGATGGCACATGATGGATCATACAAGGATCCTAGGTTTGATGGGACTAATTTCACTTTCTAGAAAATGAGAATGCAAGGCCATATGAACTCTCTAGTGTTTGGTGTATGGAAATCAATCAAAGATGGTTATGTTGCTCCTGCTTCTCCTCCAACTGTCTAGCTGAAATCAGGGTATATAAGAATAATGCCAAGGCTAAAAATGCTATCTAACTTGGGTTGGTTGATTCAAAACTTTTGAATGTGATGAGTTTCAGCTCTACTAAGGATGGATGGGAAAATCTTAGAAGCATATATGAAGGAGATGCTAAAGTAAAGCAAGCCAAGATGCAAATTTTCAAGAGTATATTTGAGACTTTGGGGATGACAGAGGATGAAGAAATTGCAAGTTATATGCTCCAAGTGCATGAATTTGTTATTGGAATCACTAATCTTAGTGGTGTTGTCAAAGATGACGATATTGTGAAGAAGGTTATGAGATCTCCCTAAATCCTATAGTCATAAAGTGTTTGCTATTGAATAATCTAAGGATTTGGATTAGTACTCTATTGATGAGATGTTTGGTTCTCTAACTTCCTTTAAAGTGAGATAATTTGACAAAGATGTTCCAAAAATGGAAGCTCCATTCAAAGCTAACCAAAAAATTGAAGATGAAGTTGTTGATCAAAATGGTGACTTTGATGAGGTTGAAGAAAACTTTGTGAGAAGATTAAAGAAAGGCACTGGAAAGTACAAAGGTAAGTTACCTTTCAAATGTTTCAATTATGGAAGGATTGATCATTTTGCAACTAAATGTCCCTATAAGTAATTTGTTGATGAAAACAAAAGAGAGAAGGTCAAAAGAATCTTATATTCTAAGGAGAGAATTTGTACCTCTAAAGATGAAGAAAATGATTCAAATGATGAAATCCTATTTATGGCTTTTAAAGGAAAAAATAACAATATTGAAGAGTGTAAGAGGTCTGGCACCTTGTAGAATAATAAGGTTGATGAAAGATCAATGGTAGTATGGATTGTCTTTCATGCAAAGGAAGAGGCAGATGGTGGAGTAGTTAAGTTTGGTGATGATATGTCAGCACAAATCTATGGAAAATGTGATATAACAATTGATGGAAAGAATAGAACTAAATATTTTCTTTATGTCAAAGTTCTGAAGCATAATCTTCTCAGTATTATTCAAATGTGTAGCAAAGGGTATAGCCTTAATTTTTATGCTAATGGTTGTGATATCAGGAAAGCAAGGTCCATAAGACTAGTTGTTGAAGGAACAAGGAAAAAAGGTAATGTCTATCATCTAAATGAGGCTAATGGAAGGATCTTCCTATTAGCTTAGTCTAGAGAGTGTTGGTTATGGCTCAAAAGAATGGGACACATCAATTTTGATAATATGATGAATATCAGTTCCTCTCATGCGGTGAGAGATATGCCTAAGATAACCAAGCCTGCAAACACATTACATAAAGAATGTCAAATGGGAAAGCAAACAAGGACTAGTTTCAAAAGCAAGGAGTGCTCTATGTCCATGCCATTGGAGCTAATCCACACTAATATATTTGGACCTACAAGAACAAGGAGTCAACAAGGTGAAAGGTATTTTATGTTGCTTATAGATGATTATACTAGAATGACTTGGGTTACATTTTTAAGAGATAAATCAAAAGCTTTTGGTAAGTTTAATATCTTTAAGGAAAATTTTGAGAATGAAATGGATATCAAGATCAAGTGTTTAAGGTCAAATAGAGGAAGTGAATTTACTTCATATAAGTTTGAAATTTTTTGTGAAGATCATGGAATTAGGAGACATCTATCTGCTCCTAGGAACCCTCAAAAAAATGGGGTAGTAGAAAGGAAGAATAGAATAGTGCAAGAGATGGCTAGGACAATGATGAAAGATGTTGATATGTCGGATATGTATTGGAAGGAAGCAGTTCACACTACTCTCTCTTTTATTAACAAAGTGCAATTAAGGGTCAATAGCACTAAGACCTCAAGTATGAGCTATGGTATGGAATACCTCCCACTGTTAAATACTTCAAAATATTTGGCAGAAAATGTTACATTAAAAGAGATGAAGAAAACCTTGGTAAGTTTCATTCAAGGTGTGATGAATGAATCTTTCTTGGTTACTCAACCAAGAGCAAGGCTTATAGATGCTACAATAAGAGATTGGGAAGGATGATTGAAAGCACAAATGTTAAAGTTGATGAAGACTTGTGTCAAATCTCACAAGAACCTAAGGTTTGTGGATCTGATATACCTCCCTAGATTGAAGAAGAATAAGTAGAAGAGAAAGAGGAGAAAGAACCAGAACCAGTGAAGACTCTCAAAACTCCAACAAAGTATGTTCAAAAGAATCATTATGTATATTAGATCATTGGAGGTAAGAATGAAGGTATGTTGATCAAAAGAAAGTTTTCAAGAGCAAATGAGAAAGTAAATTTGTGTTTGTTATCAAAAGTAGAGCCCAAGAACTTTGATGATGCTAGCAAAGATGATGGTTGGATAAAGGCATGAATAGAAGAAGAACTAGATCAAATAGAGAAGAATCAAACATGGGAATTAGTTCCCAGACTTGTTGATAAGAATGTGATTGGAACTAAGTGGGTGTTCTGGAATAAGTTGAATGAAGATGGTGAAGTTGTAAGAAATAAGGTTAGATTGGTTTGCAAGGGTTATTCACAAGTTGAGGGTATTTATTTTGAAGAGACTTTTGATTTGATAGCTAAAATGGAAGTAATAAGGATGTTTCTTTCTTTTGTTGCTCATAAGAACTTCAAAGTCTATCAAATGGATGTCAAGTCACTTTCCTAAATGGTGATCTAGAGGGTGAAGTATATATTGAGCAACCAGATGGTTTATAGTTATCAAAAGATTCAGACATCGTTTGCAGACTCAAGAAAGCCTTGTATGGTCTTAAACAAGCTCCCAAAGCTTGGTATGCCTAGTTGGATAAGTACTTACTTCAGCAAGGATTCAAGAGAGGTATTGTAGCCAACAATCTCTACATTAAGGTTCACGAAGACAAGTTGTTGATTGTGGTTGGATATGTTGATGACATCATCTTTGGTTGAGACAATGATATGTGTAAGAAGTTGGGTGATCCCACAATAGTGAGTTACACTTTTTGGCCAAACTTGACATTGAACTAATTTTTTTTAACTAAATCTTCACTTTTGGGCACCTATAGCTGCTAAACCATGAGGAATTTGAAGATGATGCAAACTAGTGATTTATGAAATTTTTGTCTATAGATTCTAAATATATATTTTTAAAAATTGGAATCAGATTGCATTTCTTTTCCATCTCCTTCAAAACTAGTTTTTAACAAGAAACACATTTTTAAGGAGAGATGCTCATTGTATACAACATAAATTTTTTTCTATGAAGGATAAAATTCTATTTTTTTTTTAATTTAGATTTGTAACTATGATATCTAACCAGTTCATTTGGATTCATAGTGTTTTATTGAATATAGGTGATCCCACAATACTAGTTTTACAATTTTTAGCCATTTGGACATTGAACTGAATTTTTTTAACTAAATATTCTCTTTGAGGCACCTATAGCGACTAAAAGCGTAAGGAATTTGAAGATGATGCAAATAGTGATTTGCTGACATTTTATACATAAGATTCTAAAATGTTTTTCAAAAATTTTGGAATCAAATTGCACTTCTTTTTCCATCTCCTTCAAAAAATAGTTTTTAACAGTAAACACCATTTTTAAAGAGTGACGTCACTAGCTAACACATAACTTTTTTCCTATGAAGGATAAAATTCTATTTTTTTTGAATTTATATTCGTAACTGTGATATCTTGTGCATGGAATTGGTTTTATAGCATTTCATTAAATAATTTTTTCTTAATTAAGTTTCAAAGTCAAACCTTTTACAATTTAGACATGATTCGCTGGCTAAAGCATAACTTTTTTGTATGTTTCAAAATTCACTTTTTTTGTTGGAATTCAATTTTTTTTGTTGGGTCAAGGACATCAATATCTAGTGCACTAATACTTTTTTTTTTTTTTTGATAATTTGCTACTTTTCCACATGTGCAAAACAGAGAGCTTAATTTTAGGTGAAAACCTATGTTTAAACAAACTAAAAAAATAAAATACATAATAAAACCAAAACATATTAAAATTGTATTTGATGGATAGCTCATTCTCGAGGACTACCATCATCTAGTTAACCTAAGTCTCCTCCATTTTCATCCTCAACCCGAGCTTCCAAAGGGAAATTTTTTGAAGAAATTTGGTGCAAGAGGGGAGAAGGGGGAAGAAGGGGGTTCTCGAACGCTTCTTTGAGCCAACCCCCTTGACCTTTCGAATGAATAGGGGTTTGTTTGAAGGGGGTTCAAGCTTAACCCCCTTTTTCAAAATTCTCTTTGTTTTTATTCCAGAAAACGTGAAAAATGAGGGACCCATCATTTAATAGGGTTCACTCAAAGGGGTTTGAGCGAACCCTCTTTGGGTTCGTTTGGACCCTAAGTTCGTTTGAACCCCCCAAAACCCAAAATTTTCTTCATGGGGGTGTTTTTTGCAATTTTGCTTCCTCAATGGAATTGTAAACCAGTTTTGTGGGATCACCCATATTTTTTCTTAATTAAGTTTTGAAGTCAAACCAATTACAATTTAGACATAGGTGGACCGTATACAACACAACTATTTTTGTATGTATCAAAATTCTTTTTTTTTCTTTGTTGGATCAAGGACATCAATACCAAGCACGTACATATTTTTTAGATGAAAAATGAATTTGAGATGTCAATGATTGGTGAGTTGTCCTTCTTCCTTGGGCTTCAAATTGTTCAACAAGATGGTGGTATCTTTATTTCTCCTTGGCTACATATGTTAAGGAGTTGTTGAAGAAGTTTGGCATGGAAGATTCCAAACTAGTTGGTACTCCTATAGTGACCAAATGTCACTTAAGCAAATTTGATGAGTCTCTGGAAGTTGATAAAACTCTTTATAGGTCTATGATTGGAGATTTATTGTATTTGACTACCTCTAGACTTGATTTTATGCATGCAGTATGTCTAGTTGTTAGAGTTTAAGCTAATCCAAGCGATCTCATGAGAAAGTAGTGTAAAGAATATTCAAATATTTTAAGGGAACTCTGGATTATGGTTTATGGTATAAGAAGGATCAAAATTTCTCTCTGAGTGCCTATATTGATGCAGACTGGGTAGGATGTGTGGATGATCAAAGTACAAGTGGAAGTACATTCTTTTTGGGAGATAGTTTGGTCTCTTGGTTCAATAAGAAGCAAGATTTAGTGTCCTTATTCATAGCAGAAGTAAAATACAATGTTTTTCAACATCTTGTTGTACCTAGGTGCTCTGAATGAAGCAAAATTTGAAGGATGTAAAGGTGGTATATGATGAACATATTCTTATATTGTGTAATAATACAAGTGCAATTAATATTTCCAAGAATCTGATAATGCATTCAAGAACCAAACACAGTTTTATCTAGTATCACTTTTTGAGAGAGAAGGTTGTTGAGAATGAATTTTAATTGGAGTATGTTCCTACCAAGGATAAGATTGCAGATATCTTCACAAAGGCACTTTCAAAAGATACTTCTTAGTATCTCTAGCAAAATTTAGGGGTTATTGCCCCTCTTTGTTCTAACTAGATGTATAATTGGTGCATCTATCTAGGGGGAGTAATTCAAGACATATCTTTATGCCTGGACTGATGGTGGCTTCCTCTCAGGGGGAGCTAGTAATGGTTGCTACTGATGGGAGGAACTTGTTAGCTATTTGTGCATCAAAGGGGGAGAAACTTGAAAAGGAGAAAGAATATGTTTCTTAAGGGGGGCTTGTATGATTGTTTGAAGAAGAAGTGTTGTTGGTCAAAGGAGAAGAATGTGTTGTTTTGATTGAAGATATTTGGCACTTTGTCCTTAAAATTAGAGAATATGTTGTTGTCTTGTGCAAGTGTGTGTGGCCCTTTGTCCTTGATGTCAAAGGGGGAGAGTGAGCAGGTATGTGTTGCCATCAATGCCAAAGGGAGAGATTGTTGGTAGTGATTGTCATTAATGTCAACACTAATTATTGGTTGTCATTGATTTCAACACTTGGTGAGATTGTCACATATGTTTGTGTGGTTGTTGGAAGTACTTGGTGAATTGTTTATGGTTTTCATTTTTGACATCACTTGAGAAGTAAGGGTATTTGTTGGAATTTGGTGTCTCTGATGTCTATATTTGATAAGATTGGTGCAATGATTATTGCTTGGAATTGGTTGTTATTGTTGACAACATTCAATTTGGGCTAACAATGATGTATGGTGGTGGTGTTGAAGTTCATGGTTTGATGTCAATCAAAGAAGTGTTAAGTATTGTTGTTCTCAATAGAGTTGGTTTCATAATGATATATTAAGATGAGCTTCAAAAGTGTTGCTAATGAAGGAGATATATTGTTGAATGTCTATAGTATGTCCTATGCTCTCTCCTATTATTCCTATTGAAGCATGTGTTGTTGAAAGAAATTTTTGGCCTCCACAAGTTGTTGAAAGGCTTTGTTCCTAGAAACTACATTGAAGTCTTTTTGGGAGAATGCTCTACATTCCTCCATTATTTAAGATATGGTCTTGTGGTTTTGCATTGAAATTTATTGTTTTGTGTATGTTGCACTCCCATTCTTTTCAAGTCACCAATGTTGTCAAGGAGGTTTTTGTGAATTACATAAGGTTGACAATATTGTTGGTTGTTTGGGTTGGTTCAAAAAATGCTCTCCATTTCTCTATATTGATGGCTTTGCTCCTATGGCTTGGTGAATGTGTTCTCAATATTTGTGCAGTGTCTCAATTCCAATTTCATGTGTTGAAGTGGTTTGTAAGTTGTTTCATTAATGTAATATCTCATGACTATGCATTTTGTGTCTCTAGAATGAAGTATTTTGTTCTTGTTTGGCCTGTGGTGGCTATTGGTGGCATGACAGCATGAAAGAAGTATCTAGAAGTGTTATTGGATGTTTTGGAACATCCCCATGTGATCCACATGATTCTGGTTGAGCTCCTTGGTGTTGCATTATGCCTTGAGGTAGTTTTTTGGGTTATTTGTGGATACCTGGTCGACAAGGCTTGTTCTCCTAATTGTGCTAGATACTTAAGGGTTTGCACCAACATATGAAATTGTGATATGATAGATTTGGGTTCTGACCTATCTTGGTTGAGATTGCATTAAGTTAATTCAATTGGAAGTATGTTTTTGGGTTGACTAGTTATGTGCTTCACGTTGCATCTATATGTTTCCCTGTTGTCGACTTAGGTTGATGTGCACCAACGTGTGAATTTTTTTGGATCACATTGGAAGATGAAATAAGATTAATTTTTGGTCCTCTCTATCCTTGAAATTAGATTGCAATATGTTTTTATGGCCAACTTTCATTGTTTGTATTCTTTCCTAGCCAACCTAATTGAAGTCATGAAGAGTTGTGGTGGATATAAATGCAAGATCTTTATCAAATGAAAAGGTAGTGAAGTATGAAGAAGTGCGAAGAAGTGTGTATGTGGAATGTATTGAATATCTAGTAGAGTTAGTTCTAAAGTGTGAAGAAGAAAGATATTATGTGCTTGAATGCCTCAGTTAGTAGAGTGGATTGTTGACAAATATTGTAATTATTTATAAGCCTTTTTTATCCTACTCTGAGATAGTGAATCTCATTAGGTCCTTTGTATCTTGCCTCTAGATTTGTATTTTCTCCAGATTTGCAAGTCCTTTTGTATCTTGCTCTAAGGGAGTGTGCCTTAGCTTGCAAGTCCTTTTTGGTAGTGAGCCTTTATATTGTGAGTTAACTCTCACCGTGGTTCTTTCCTCATTGGGCTTTCCATGTAAATATGGTGTCATCTTTTGGATGTGTGATTCTTGTTTCATTTTCATTGTTGTTATTCTAGTTAAGGATAGAATTGCTATATCTTTCATTATTGAAGATTGCTAAATTTGTTGAAGGTTTAAACTCTATATCATTATTTGTTGCAAATTTGTTTAAGGGTTTTTTCTTGGGTTAAGAAGTTAGTATTGTGTTGTAAAGTTCAATTTTTGGAGGGGTTTAAGTTATTGTATATATTGATTCACCCCCCTCTCAGTATCTAGTGTATTCAACAAGGATTAAACCATATTTTATATAAATGAGAATATAGACAACCCTTGTACTTTAATAAAATGAATGATTATCCTTAAACATAGAAAATAAAAGGATAATAGTAGAATTGATGAGGATGATGGTATACTCCTTGATCACATCATCCATCAAGGATCAAATCCCTTACATGTATGATATTTAAGATGATGATCCTATCAATCTATTGGGAACTCATTTATTGTTCTTTCAATCTTATAACATATTGGGCATACTTAGAATCCCTCTGAGATTAATAGTGCATTAAGGGGTGGCATTGGTACACTCAAAATGAATTTCTTAATGGAAAACATTAGGTTTATGACTTCATTTCAAGTTTTAAGCTATCTATTTGGGAATTCACTCAGTATAATAAGGGTCTTTGGCAAATTGAGGTATATCCATGCAAGGTGGTATTCTTGATTCAACACAAGTGGAATCATGGCCTCAATTATAGGAATGGTAGGAACAAAAGTGTGAAAATTAAGAAGAAACTAAGAACATAAGTTGAGATAAAACATAGGATATTACTAGTGCTAGAAATAGAGAGTGTGTCTAGGGTTTTTTATATACTAAGTAACTCCCCTTATACCTCTTACACATATTACAAAATTCTTACATTTTGTAGATATTGTAGGATCTATCATAATCGTTAAATTGACCAAGATCCCAATCCTAGAAGATTTGTAAGGGAATTTATTGCTTTGGAATAGCACAAAATATAAAAGATATTATAACTTGTAATTTTGATCAATTTAAAGTAATATCCCTATTTAATGTTTTTCTACATAATAACCAAGATAATCCTAGAGAATAAATAAATATCCCTCCTTCACATGGTCATCCATTTTAACCCATTACATGATGTTTGGATACTATACATTAGTTATCATCTACATAAATATAATTTATAATACTTAGAATTTTCAAGGTGAATGACACACTTAGTCCTAATAATTTTGATGCAAAATGGTTGTAACAAATGTTAGAAATTAATTTTTCAATTTAATTTTTCTAGGTGCAAAAAAATTAATGAAGATCAAATGAATGCTCTAAGATTAATGAAGTCTTTATTTGTCACTATGGGTCACTTCCACAACTATAATATTGAATGAAAAATTATTGATTTTTAAACTGGATGCAAGTGTAGATCTAATTTGGATGCTCAAATATGATTGATGTAAATCATAGAATTCTAATCTTTAACCTATCTGGAGTATTTGAATCTAAATTACATATAATAAAATTAGTTATGGTGAGGATATGATCAATGGTTGGCAATATTTCTCCCTTTGGTCAAAGTCCTAAGAATATTTCATACAAGGGTGTTAGGAATAGGCATTATACACCTTGCATAACATTGATTATTTTAATTATGTGAAATAAATATTTATTTGTGGTGCATCCTTGGTGATGTGTTTAGCCACATGAAATATTTATTTGGGGCCACTTGTAAAGTTATATGTAACATTGGGTTAGATATTTTATGTGTGGGTTGCACATGGGGAAAATATTTAATATTTAGGAAACTTAGAACCAAAAGTTAAATGTGGGTTCAATGGTTTTGTGAACTCATGGTTTTGAGTCACATGGTTTTACTTTACCACTTGATTGTATTTGTGTGATCTTGATTCTATAAAAGAAACCATATGTTTAGTGGTTAAGGTTGGTTGTTGGTGGTTTTGGCTTGGTCGTCATTGTATTGAGTTTTCTCTCGGGTCAAAGGCATTGACTATTTTGAGACTTTTTCCCTTGTTTTCAAGATGAATTCTATTCACCTTGTACTTTCCCTTGTAGCTTCATAGGGATGGTCAGTATTTTGAATGGATGTGAAGGGTTCCTTCCTTCATGGTGATCTTCATGAGGAGATTTATATGGAGAAGCCACATGGTTTTACTGTGAACTCTTTGCTTGTTTGCAAACTTCATTTTTCACTATATGGTCTCAAACAAGCCCCTCGGGCTTGGTATGAGAAGATGGACACTTTTCTACTTTCTTTTGGCTTCACATGATGTCATTTTATCCCATAGTGTACATTCAGAGACATGAGGGTGATCTTTTGATCCTTATGCTATATGTGGATGATTTGATCCTTACAAGTGGTTCATCCTCCATGATCCATAATGTTCAACGAGATTTGATGGAGTAGTTTGAGATGATATATCTCAACCTTCTGCACTGATTTCTTGGTTTATAGGTTATTCAATCTTCAGATGAGATTTCCATATTTCAGCAAAAGTTTGTTCTTGACATGCTTCAAATATTTAGCATGCTTGATTACAAGCCTTCCCCCACACCATTCCAGTCATGTGTTGTATTGTCTTCCACTTGTACTACTCCTTCAATAAATTCTACATTATACAGGTAGTTGGTTGGCAATATTTTGTACTTGACACATTCACATCTTGATCTTTCATTTATGGTTGGTCTTGTCTCTCGATTCTCACATGATCCACATGAGAGTCATTGGTAAGCGTATAAATGAATTTTGAGATATATTCAAGGCACCTCACATTATGGTATTCACTATACATCAAGATATCCTTGAATAATTGGCTTCACTAACTCCAATTGGGCTAGTGATGTTAATGATAGGAAGTCCACTTCTAGGTTTATTTTTTGCCTTGGTTCTAGCCCCATTACATGGTCTTTCAAGAAGAGATCTACCACTTCTAGGATGAGTATCGTGCAATTTTTTGGCCAACCAGGAGGTTTTGTGGCTTCGTCAATCATTGACTAAGTTCGGTTTTCCTCCTAATAGTCCCACAATTCTTTGGTATGACAATTAGAGTGCCATTCACATTTCTCACAATCCAATGGAGCATCAACTTTCTAAGCACATAGATATCCACATGCACTTCATATGACAGTTGATTCAAGATGATTTTCTCACATTGGAGTATATGCCTAAAGAGGGGTAGGTTGAAAACATCTTCACGAAACCTTTAGCATTGCCTTATTACCTCTAATTGTGATCAATGCTTGGGGTGAAGGAATTTTTCCTTGGGGGATCTTCATGAGGCCTCCTTCCTTCATGTTTTATACATGCTTTCATCTCTCTTTAGGAGAGGATTTTTTTCCCATTAGATTTTCTCCTTTTCTCTAGTTATGAGTGATTTATTTGATTGTATTGGGTACCTCATCAGGCTTAGTTGTCAGGACCCATTCATTCTTTCTTTGATTCTTATGCATTGGTTTTAGAGTTTTTAGCTACTCCCTAAGTTACACTTAAGGGGGGTTGTTAGAGTAATCATTCATTAGATAATAATTAATTAATCATTAATGAATTATTATTCTACTTTATTTATTCTCATGTACTTAAGCTAAACTTAGGAGTGCTTTTTTTTGTTAATTAAAGAGCTATTATTAGATCATTTTGTCTCATCACACAAGATGATGACACTTGTCATGATCTAATCCCTTTATCATTTAGGGTTTCTCTTATAAAGCAATAACTCTCTTTGTATTATTCATTTTGTAAGTATTTTCTTATTGAGGAATAGCAAATCTTTATTTTGCAGAGCTCTTGTGTGGAAAGTGTTGTTCGTTGCTTGATCCTTTGTCTCGTGTTATTCACAAATCTAACAGTTTCCAAGGTAATACACTCATTTCCAAGGGATCATATTTCATGAAGTAGCATCCATATAATTTTTTGGGTGTAAATAAATATTTTTATGGGTGTCTAAATAAATATGCTTTCATGTTGGTTGCATTATTTTACTTTGACATACATTCTCATGGTATCTTGTATACAAATCAAAGTGGAGAAAAAATGTAATGTGGAAATTCTACACCCTCCACTTTTCCCCTTCATTTTGGACCCATTTTGGCTAAGTTATCTCTTAAGTGATGAAAAAGGTATAAATGATGTTTTTTGTTAATATTTAACATATGATATAAACCTCATTTATTTCCACTTGCACACATTCCTAAGAATTGGTCCTAATCCTTAATTTCATCCCTTTCACACCTTATATTAGATTCACATTTATGCAAATGACATGGTGCATATATACACCTATGGACAGAACTATTGAAACTTTAGTATTTAAATTAAAATTTTGGGTTTACCTTTACCTTTCTCACTTGACCGTTGTATGCCAACTTGACACTTAAAATGTTTTTTTGTGACCCTTGGAGTTGTATTTAAAGGGGTAACTATATTTCATTTAAAGAACATTTAACACCTAGAAAATAATTAAATAAGAGCAATGAATGCATATTTAATAGCATTGGACCTAGAGCACTTTACAATATATTTGCTTTCATTTTTATCTAGGTCATTTGTTACATGTTTACCTACCATTTGCAACCCTTCCCTAAGTCATTGACTCAATATCCTTGTGGGGTTTGACACAAGGGAGTAATTATCTGTGTTATGTGTGAACTCCCAATAACACAAATGAGTTTTTATGCATGAATAGATACATAAGTTCATGAAAAATTAAGCACACACATTGAGGGGTTTATAGAGATAATATTCATGCATTGTGATTAGATCAACAATTGCATAGGTTAAATTATAGGTGTGTGGTCAATCATATAGTTGTAAAATTGATTGGTAGATTCTAAATAATTCATTTAAGCATCACCAAATTCATGTAGTTTTACAAATCATCCATAAAAACATCTCATAGAATATCTATATCAAATTTCCAAGTACCATTATTTATAGTATATAGTTTTCCTAAACATTTAATTCATTACATTAATTACAACCTAGATATTTAATCTAAATAAAATTCTAAACATTAAGATAGATTATGAATGCATACATGATTTATTTCTATATTCCTTAAACAACATTTATTGAGAAAATAAATCATGTAGAATATAAAAAAATAGCTCACTTCTTCACATTTTGTTAAATAATTTATTGTTAATCTAATTCAAGACCTACAAGCCAATAATTTAAAATTAAAATACTCTATGCAAGACATACCTCATAGTTATATGCTTGCCTTACATGTCCTTTTTTTAGGCTTGGATTTGCACATTTCTAGCCTTCTTGGTACTTTTAAATTATTTGCATTGGTTCATATTTTTTACATATTCATAACATCCCTAGAAACTTTTGCAAACTTCAATATTATCAAGTTGATTGCTTGAAAATCCTTTACCTTCATTGGCCTCTTAGTTCTATGGTCATTTTAGTAACTCTTAATCTCCTAAGGTCCTATAATTATTCTCTTATCACTAATTTGCTTTGTAAGAACAATTATTGCCTTTTTATTAACTATTATTAGCACCTCACATGTTGTCCTACTTTTCTAGTAGCATTGCTTCACACCTTGAGCTCATAGCTCATCTTACTTGACTATATCTAGCTTGTTTTAAGTGTGTTGGATTACTTTTTATGTTATTAGATCACTAAAACCACTTGACTTCTAATTTTCCACTTTTGGTAACCTATAAAAAACCCACTTCAAGACTATGTTGCATCTTGTCCTAGATTCCTATCTACACATTATCACTTTAAAACAATTAGCAGAAATATTTTTGAACCAATGCTTATAACAATCTAATTCATAATATACCCTAAATATCTTTATTGGCATATTTCTAAGTATCAAAATAACATGTCAATTTTTGTTTCAATTTTATTGTGCACTGATTATTTAGGTTCACACTAAAATTTGAATTGTGAATGAATTTAGATGTTAGAGAACATTTTGAACACTTTAGTTAAATTTTTTTTATCAATTTACATTACTATTTACACATTACTAGAAAAGAGGAAAAATTATGATCTAGCTAAATGATTTTTCACAAATTTCACATTAAAATTTAGACTAGTTTGCTATCATAAATTATAATAAATTAAATTTTCAATCCTAAAAATACTTTAAAGGAAAGATTCTTAATCAACTAGAATGAAGAATAAACTAATAAAGTGCTATTTATTAAAACATAAAATAATAATTGACAAAAAAAGATCACATGAAACAAGAATTAAGCACCTTGAGGAGAAAGGCTAATGAAGGGGCTAAAATGAGCCTAAGCATGGACTAAGGGATTGGACACTGAAGTGGACACAAAATATTAGTAATCTTCCTACACTACATGTGTCAACAACAAAGGACTTTGTACGAGCTACACAAATCCCTCTAATTATGCATGGGGTGGTATTCTCTATTTTATCAAAGAAGACAAATATTTTGTAGCTAAGTATGCTAGTGAATTGTTTACTGGAGGAACCAAAAAATGGAGTTCATTAGATAAAGAAATATATGAAGTGAAAAAAATTCCTAGAAAAGTTCTCTAAAACTCATGCACCAAAAGCATTTCATTATAAAAATTGATTGTACTAGACTCTTAACATTCAAAGATAAGGATCATTGTCACAAGGATGGAAGAGGTAAGTATGTGCAATGACAAGATTATTTTAATCAGTTTAATTATACTTCTCAACATATTCTATGAAAAGAAAATATTATAGAAAATTGGTTAAGCAAATACTTTCTAATAACAACCATACAAGCTCCTAGACCTCTAAATCCTCCTCCTACAGGCTTTAATTGTTTCCAAACAATATGGTATTTTAAGAGTATGCAATTTTTGACATTACATTTTCTCCCACTTTAGTGAGCTTACAAACTTACATGAATATGGGTGCTAAAGTGTAGCATCATAAATTGTCACCAATGACAATTTCACCTTGTGTTTGGTCCCCCATTAATTATTAGACCTAATTGAGTACTTAATTTCCTAAATTATGCATTATATGGCCTATTTTTGACAATTTCTGAGGAATTGCAAGAAAAAATTGCATTTATCTAAGACCTTGCCCCCAGACACCTAAAATTCCAAAAAATAGGGCAAGGAAACTCATGCCCTAGGCATGAGTGTCCCCCTATTTTGGATCCAAATTCAAATATGTTAGTGTCGGAAATTTAATATTTATAATTCAATTGTCTAAAGTTGGCTATCAAGATTTAATTTTTGAGAAATTGAATAAATTCCTATAAATACCTAGTTATTGCATCATTTCAAATCTATCTAGCATCAAATCATTGAGCAATTATTATCAAGAGCATTCAAGCAAGTCAAGAGAACATTTCAAAGCTTTATTGCAGCAATTCAAGATCTAACATCATGTCCAATTCTATGTGAGTACATATGTGTTCATGTTATCATTATTTTGTGAAAGCTAACACTTTTGTAGGTCTCCAAAGCATTCAAGTAAGCAAGATCAAGACCTTAAGGTGATGTGCATGACTTCAATCCTTCAAGGAAGCCATTGAAGGGTGGTGAGTTGCAACACTTTGTGATTTCATCACTAACATCATGTCCAATTCTATGTGAGTACATATGTGTTCATGTTATCATTATTTTGTGAAAGCTAACACTTTTGTAGGTCTCCAAAGCATTCAAGCAAGCAAGATCAAGACCTTGAGGTGATGTGTATGACTTCAATCCTTCAAGGAATCCATTGAAGGGTGGTGAGTTGCAATACTTTGTGATTTCATCATTCCTTCTATCCATTTATCATTGAAATTTTCCATCGTGGAAGTGGAAACACTTACATGACTAAGGTAATCCCCTAAATGGCTCAACCTTTCTTATCTTTATGAATGTGCAGATCTCAAGTTTGAAGAACATTGAAAGGAGTTTGAAGATAAATTATTCATTGTTGCATTTGAAAACCTACATCTTGTCAACCCATGGAAACTCAGTTACATAAATATCTAGAAGTGTTTTGACAGACCTAGAAGAAGAAATTTAAAGCTTAGATCTGACATCAAAGGACCCCAAAAATAGATCTGATAAAGCATACAAGGACACTCACACCCTAGGCATATGTGTCCTCCATTTTCAGCCTCAAATTTGAATCACAAGTGCATAGTGCCCTGCTCTACTCATTTTTGTTATCTGAATTTGTCTGTGAGCTTTTGTAATTTATGTATTTGCATTAAAAGAACAAATTGCATTATTAGCCTAGTTAGATCATTGCATTTCATCATTAGGACATTTTTAGATTTGGTTAAGGGTTGGTTGACTCACCTATCAGGCTATAAGTAAATCTCATACCTTGTTCAAATCCATCAAACCCTCATTCCAACCTTGCATTTTCAATCCATCACATCTCCCCCATATTTTCCTAAACCCCCACTTCATGAAATTTGGGAAAGGTGTCAAACCCTAAGGCAAAAACCAAATGGTTTCCCTTCCCCATATTTCATTTTGTAACCCGACCTGTTGACATTATATACCTTATGAAATTTTCCATAATTCACCCTAGATCTAGGTTTTGCATATCATTATTTTGTATTTCTCATTTAGGGTTTCCTTTTTGCATCATAAAAAAGGTATAAAAATACAAAAATATTGCATTCATATTATATTAAAGGTTAAAATAGGGTTTGTTTCAATCCTCTTAGATTAAATATACATTCAATTTGCATTCATTAGATCATAAAATTTTGAAATTATGCATTGCATCCATTTAGACATCTTTCGTTTAGGTCAAAAAGGTGAAAAATTGCATAGGTTTGTTTCAAAATTACATCAAATCATCATTTTTAGGACTTTTCATTTTTGAATTAGTCAATCATTGCATCTTGTATCTAAAAATTACATTCAAAATTTTTCATTCATATTTCATAGATTTGCACACTTATATTTTTCATTTCCATAGTCATAAAATCAACAAAATCTAGAAAAATATTCACTATCAAAACTATCTGTGCACAAAATTGGGAACCTTAAATAGTAATAAACATAATCAAACTTTGAATTTCTAGTCACCTTGTCTAGACACATGCCTTGGGAACTATAGACACCTAAAAATGACCTAGGCCTGCAAGCTTCATTTTTGCCACTTTCATCCTAGCATAATTATGACACTTAACTATGTCCTTGGTCCACATTCACTATTAACTAAATAATTCATGTCTCTTTATTCTTCATGATTATTAAATAAATAAATTTTAATTTTATTTTATTCAATAATGCCTTTAATTGTCTAAAGTCTTCCTTTAATTAAATAAATTTCTAAATTTGTTTAATTATCTTTATTTATTAATTTTTTCCTAATTTTTAAATAAATGAATTTCATTTATTTATTTAATATGTCACTAATCCTCACAATTAAATAAATTCATTAATTTATTTAATTTTTAATCATATCTTCTAAATTAAATAATTATCTTTAATTATTTAATTGTCAAAATTAATATTCCTCTCATTTTAAATAAATGAAATTATTTAAAATCACAATCTTAATGACATTGCATTTTGGTAAATAATCTAAAAAAGATTATTTATTTGTCTCACAAAATTCATATTTTGAGTTGATTGGTGGCTTTCTTCCAAAAATCAAATAAAGCAAGCAGGTTCTTGATTTTAATCAAATTTGCTTTTCAATCCATCTTTTATGAATCTCACAAAGCAGGCTATCTTTATCTTCTCAATTTTGAAAATCTTTATTTTCAAAATTAATTATCTCCTCTTTTCTCCACCACTGATTCAATTTTCTTCTATAACATCTTGACCACTCATTAAGGATTTTTCCCTAACCCTGATTAGGGATTATCAATGAAATCTCGTCCTCTGATTTTAGGTTTTTGTCAAGAGTCAATCTCATCCGTCCATTCAAAATTGTGTTTTCTATAAAAGACAATTTTGTTCATAATTTTGGGACCACTTCATTAATATAGGAATTATAGTCATTTAGCATTCATAGTTATTATTTTCATTTATCATATTGTCATAGGCATAGGAATTTAAGATTCAAATCCTTCAAAGCTTGTTTAGGACAATGGCATAGTCAAGATTGCTCACACACTCGATCTGAGGGCAACACAAATCAACAAGTTAGAAGGTGTAATGGAGATCAGTCATGGAGATTGAAGACACCGGGTGAGATTGTTCTATTTTCTGTGTTTTCATTTACTTTCCTTTTCACTTCATTACTTCTTTGGGTTTTATTATTGTGCTTTCAATTCATTGAATCTAATCCTTAGAAAAATAACCCTTAGTTACAGGAACCTATGTCCTGATATTTGAATCAAAGCTCTATTTATGTGTTCTTTATTGGATTTTATTGTCTGAATTTTGTTTCAACATTTCAAAATTGTTGTTTACTTTATGCATTGTTGCATGTTTACATTGTTAAGTTCACAATCATAAAATTAGAAAAATCTAGAAAATAATTCACTATCAGAACTATTTGAATACAGATATGAGAACCATAAACAACACCCTAAATAGTCAAACTTTGAAATTCTAGACACCTTGTCTAGGACACAGATGCCTTGGGCACCTATGTCTTGATATTTCTAATTGAAATTTGAATTAGATCTTTTTTTTTGTGTTCATAATGTACTTATGTTATTTGAATTTTGATTCTAAGTGTTGTACTAGATTTATTTGACAATTTAGTGTTCATCTTAGGTACACTTAGTGTTTTGAAACTTGCATGAGTTTCACGACTTGGTGTCCTATTACCAATTTAGTGTTCATCTTAGGTACAGTTAGCGCCTAAACTGCATGAATTTCTGAGACGTAGTTCTAGACTTATGGCATCTCGCATTGGTTTTACATCCACTGTGGATCCCGAGTCTTCTAACTCTTTCATGACAAGTGTTGTCAATACACAACTCATTTTGGACACTATTCCTGATGTTACCATACCTATCTTTACAGATGTTGAGAGTTTGAGACTATGGTTGCCCATGTTCCTAAAGATGAACTGAAAAAACTGGACAAGGACTTAGAAAAACTTCAAGACTTTGTGAGTACTGAATACTTCGTTGGTGCAATGGTTCCTATAATTGACCTAAGGAAAATGATTCATGATGATCATGGATTAGAGGTTTTGTGTAGCATGGCCCATATAGTTGATGATAATGTACCTACAATGGCTAGTTGCACTCAAGCTTTGGGATACACTCAAAGTCAAGGAGGAAGTCAAGGCTCCCTCCCTACAACTATAGCCTCTATTCCTACATACACAAATCCAACTGTTGCTTCAACAATACAACAAAGCATTGGTATAGCTCCAACAGTAGGCCTTTCGACTGGAAATCCTTATGGTTTTGGATGTTCCCATGTCACACATCAAGTTTCATCCCTTCTCATTATTTGCAAAATAGTAGCCCACCTAGCACATACACAATTCCACCATATTCACCACATTCCCAAAACATGTCAACCAATGATTTCATTATCAACCAACTTTTGCAAAATGTCGCCTCACTTCAACAACAAATCTCAACCTTGAACCAAAACGAAAATGGACAACCATCACAATATGTCAAAAGGAGCCCATTATCACTTGAAATATTGAAAGCACAAATGCCACAAAACATAGAGATACCCCGATTTGACAATTATAATGGTAAAGGGGACCCTAGCAATCATATATCGGCATACACAACCTTATGTAGTGACTTCATTTTTGAGGATAAGCTCTTGGCTAAGCTCTTTCCTAGGTCATTGAAAGACATGGCTTTGGAATGGTTTTGTTCATTGCCGAATAATTCGATCCACTCATTTAATGAGCTTGTTGATGTTTTTCTCAATCATTTCCAAGTCAACATTGGTCCTAAGATCAACATAACTGATTTAATGCAATGCAAACAATGGCAAGGTGAAAAGGTTACAGATTTCATAAGCTGCTATTAGTTGATATTATCACAAATTAATCTAACTCTTCCTGATACGGATATCCAAAGAATGTTCATGAAAACTTGCAAACCGGCATAAGGGACAGGGTCCTACTAATGAAATTTCCATCCTTTATAAATTTATGCACTGCACTTCATGATTATCAGAATTCGATTAGTAAATATGACAAAGCATTTTCATTAGCTCATACTAAGAAATCTGAACCCATACCTCAAAACAACTATCAACCATTCAAAAAGCAAAACAAAAATTTTATTGTTTCATACACCTCAAACAACCAACCACATTGAACCTCGAGTTGCTGCCATAAGTCCAACTCCATACCAATTTAGACCAAAAGATAAGCAATTCAACCAACTACCTAACGCTCTCCATTCTATCATGTTGCAACATTTGAGTAAGAACCTCATCCGATTGCCTCTTGTTAAACCTGTGGACACAACCAAACCTTTACCTCCAAACTTCAATCCAAATACTTTTTATCAATATCATCGCACAAGTGGACATGATACAAAACGATGCATGCATCTTAAACATCAAGTTCAAGACCTCATCAATTCTAATCACATCCAGTTGGGTGGTGTTAATGACCAAGGGAATAAGTTTGTTGCCTCGCCTAACCAAAACTTGCAAATTTTTACCAATCCTATGCCAAACCATTCATCCAACTTTGTGCAAGCTTGTGATGTTAAGAATGATGAGATGAATGTTGATAAGATTGATGATATGAGTGATGACATGAATAATGATAATAATGAAGAGAAGGAAGTAGATCGCATGGTTGGTCTAATAGATGTTCAACCTCGTAAGGGCCAAACCACTAGTTACATGATATAGATTTCACTACAATAGTGATGCACTTAGACATGTTGGGATTAAGGTTTCTCAAACTTAGAGTCCTAACATGATTAACTTAATTTATTATTGTATTTATTTATATTATTTAATTTCCTATACTATCATGTCATCAATTAGGGACCCACAGATTGGTGGCATCCCCTGGGAGGTGACTGGATGACACATCATCATCCCAAGTGGAGGTAGGCATACAACTTTGGAATCTTGGACCTATGAAAAGTTATGACAACTATAAAATGTGTAAGGCATATGTCACAGCATATTTTTAGCATATTCTAGGTGCCCAAGCTTGAGGAGGGAATCTTTGGATGTTATGACATTTGTAAGGGATGTAAGGGAATATTGTGCGTGTTAGAATCCTATGTATGTGAGAGATTGTTCCATGTGGATTTGGATGCCCCTCTCCTTCTAGATGCTTCTCTTAGCTTGCATCTCTCTATATATTGGATGCCTTGCATTGTATAATGCATAGTTTGTTTGCAAGTAATGAAGTGCTATCGGATTTACTCCAAAATAGATGTTTGCTTTGAAATGCTTATTAAAGAAGCTTTGTACTTGGAGCTGCATTGTATTCACTATTTGATATAATACATAAGTATTATGTTTTTGGAGGGTAGGTTCTTTTACTCGAAAGGGTTTTCCCCACATATATTTGGTGCTATTTGTTCATGTGTATTTGTTGTTCTATCTTCTTTCTCTCTAAGTGTTTCTATTTTTGTAACTATATGAGGTGTTATAAGAATTTTTTTGTAACTCTCCCCTACTTATATTAGTGTAGAAATTTGTTTCCGCTCACCTGGCTTCCTTTTAGTTGGTATCAGAGTCTAGCCAACCTTAATTCCTATGTTGGGTTAGAAGGGTTTTTTGAGTTGATCTTTGATTTAGCGAGATTTTTGCAGAAGTGTATGTCATGACCTTGTTGAAGGAAAATTGTGACAGGCACATCTTGGAGGATTGATATGGAGAATTCTAATGGTGATAACTTTGAGTTTTGGAAGCTCAAGATGGAAGATATGCTTGTAGATCATGATTTATGGCTTGATATTTCTAGAACCAGACCAATGGGCATGAAAAATGAAGATTGGGATCTCATGGATTAGAAATCCAAGGGTCTAATTAGACTCTATTTGACTGATTTCATTCTCCTAAATGTCCATGAAGAGAAGACCTCAGCTTCTTTGTGGAAGAGACTTGAGACGTTTATCAGGCTAAATCCTTGCTAAACAAGCTATTCCTGAGAAAGAAAATGTACTTTGAAGATGGAAGATGGAGGATCTGTGGCAAACCACTTGGATGATTTTAACATGTTGATTGCTCAACTTGGTTTCATTGGATACAAGATTGACAAACAACATCGTTGTATGCTCTTATTATGTTATTTGTCAGACTCATGGGACCACTTTCAAGATGGATGAGATGGTTGCTTCATTTTTATTTGAAGAGATGTAAAGAAATTCTTTTGAGATGGCCAACAAGGCCCTTGCTATTCATGGAAAACTGAAGGAGAATGGCAAGAAGAAAAAAAAAGACCAAGTCAAAGTCTCTGGGGAGATCAAAGTCTCTGGGGAGATCTAAGTCTCCTGGAAAGAATTCTAAGGCAAAATGTTAGAATTGCGGTAAAACTGATCATTTTCAGAAAGAGTGCAAGGAGGAGGAGAAGAAGAAAAGTAATTCTTTCTCCAATTCTAAATTTGACAAATCTTCTCAAGATGAAGTAGAAACGTTTGTTGCAGCCTTGGCAACCCATGCATCGAAATATGTGTGGTTGATAGATTTAGGTGTTTCCTTTCACATGACCTCTCATAGAGGTTAGTTTTCAAAGTATGGAGGAGTATAATGGTGGGAAGGTGCACCTGGGTGATGGATCTCACTTCAAGATCATTGGTTGTGGAAGAGTCGTAATGAGATTTCTTGATGGAAGAGTGAATGGGATTGATGGTGTCTTGCATATCTCGGGTTTGGCATGAAACTTTCTTTCTGTGAGTAAACTAAATGATTTTGAAGTGCAAGTTGTTTTCTTTGGTGGAGGATGCAAGATGACGAGAGGAGCTATGGTGTTGGCTAAGGGTGTTCGAGTTGGAACTTTGTACACTTGATGGATGCATGCATAGTACAGTGAAATAGTTCTTCTTATGTACCAAAGAAGAGACCTATGGATTCTTCATCCTCACTATCAGATCATGCAATGAAGAAGTTTGTTGCAGCTACATCTGATGGTCATGCTTTTTTGGTACCTAAGGATGCTCATTCCATGGAAATGAGGCTTCTTGCAGAAAATACAATGTTATGAAACCAATGACTTGGTCACATTGGTGAGAAGGGTCTTATAACCTTGAAGAATAAGAGCATTGTCGAAAGCCTTGATGATTGTAATCTCAAGCTTGACTTTTATGAGCATTATGTTTATGGAAAACAACATCATGTTTCTTTTTACTCTAGTTCTCATAAGTCTTCTAGGGTTTTGGACTATGTTCATTCAGATGTGGTTGGTCATGTGAATGTTTCTTCATTATCAAAATTTGTATATTTTGTTTCTCTCATAGATGATTATACTAGGACATCCATTTATTTTATCAAAAGTAAAGCTAAAGTCTTTAGTCAATTTAAGGAGTTTAAGGCCTTGGTATAAAATCAAACTAGCAAAAAGATTAAGTGTTTGAGGATTGACAATGGTGGTGAATTTTTTTTTGCAGAGTTCAACAAGTTCTATAAAGAGCATGAGATTGAGAGACATAAGAAAAATACATACAAATCACAACAAAATGGAGTTGTAGATAGGATGAACAAGACATTGATGGAGAGGGCTAGGAGTATGTTAAGCAATGTTGGATTTGAGTAGAAGTTTTGGGGTGATGCAGTAACCACTACATGTTATTTGATCAACAAATCTCCTACATCAACGCTTGTTGGAAAGACACCCATGGAGGTGTGGTCTAGTAAAAAGCCTTTGATGATACATCTCAAAGTATTTGGTTGTGAAGCTTATGCTCATGTTCTAATTGAGAAGAGTTCAAAGTTGGAGAAAAAAGTAGTTAAGTGTATCTTTATCAGTTATGGTATCAATGTGAAGGGATAAAATCTTTGGGACCCAAAGGCTTAGAAGGTCCTCTACAACAAAAGTGTAATTTTTAGAGAGATGAAACCTTCCACTATTGAGCTACAGCTAGAGAAAGAGGAGAAATAGAAGGAGGTGATTTAGATTCCACCTACTTAGATGAAAGATGAACTTCACACTCTTGTTGGACCTGATGATAAGGAGAGCTCAAGCAGCTCTAAAAGTTCTAAGGAAGTTCTTAGCCTTTGAGGAGGTCTACACGAGTTAGGCGGAAACTAGAAAGGTTTGGTTATTCATGTTATTGGATTCTAGTTGCATTTTTGCTTTGATTGCTAACACTAATGAGCCTATGAATGTTAGAGAGGCTATGGGTATGAGTGATGCAGATTCCTAGATGAAAGCCATGGATGAGGAGATGGTTGCTTTAAAGAAAAACAAGACTTGGGATTTGGTACATTTTCCTATTGGACACAAACCTGTTGGTTGTAAATGGGTGTTCAAGAAAAAGTGTAGTCCTAATGGTCGTGTTAAGAAGCATAAGGAAAATTTGGTTGCTAAGGGGTTTTCATAGGTGGAGGGAATTGATTATGGTGAGATATTCTCTCTTGTTGTGAAGCTGACATCTATCCGGTTTCTATTATCACTTGCAACAATATATGATTTAGAAGTGGAATAGATAGATGTGAAGAAAACATTCCTTCATGGTGACTTGGAGGAATAGATTTACATGTCACAGCCAGAGTACTTTGTTGAAAAACGTAAAGAAAATTTGGTTTAAAAACTGAAGAAGTCTTTTTATGGTTTGAAACAGTCTCCTAGAATGTGGTACCAAAATTTTGATACCTATGTGTTGTCATTGGGATTTCTAAGATCTAAATCTTACCATTGTGTGTATTATAAATTTGAAAATGGTCACATTCTCATTATTTTTTTATATGTAGATGATATGTTGCTTATTGGGAATGGTAAAAGTATGATTTCAGATTTGAAGTTTTAGTTGTTACCACAGTTTGAGATGAAAGACCTAGGTGCAGATAGGTACATTCTAGGGATGGAGATCACAAGGGATAGAGCTAATAGAAAGCTTTGGTTAAGCTAGATCAAGTATGTGAACTCAGTGTTGGAGAGATTCAATATGGTAGATTGTAGACAATTAATGATTCTTGTGATGCAGGGGACAAAGCTTTTTGTGAATGATTGTCCAAAATATCCTACTAAGATGAAGGACATGACTAGAGTACCATATGCGAGTGTTGTTGGTATTTTGATGTATGCTATGGTGTGTACAAGACTAGACATTTCCCAAGAAGTGGGAGTCCTTGGTCGTTTTATGGCTAATCTTGGATGAAAACATTGGGATGCAGTTAAGAGAGTGTTCAAATATTTACGAGGTACTTCTAAGTATACCTTGCATTTTTAAGGCCATCCTACTAGACCTCAACATTTTTTGAGTATTTGTGGATATGTGGATTCAAATTTGGTAGGTGGCATTGACAACAAAAGATCCACCTATGGTTACATTTTTATGATGTTTGGTGGTGCTATTAGTTGGATGAGTAAGAGACAGGCTATAGTTTATTTATCTACGATAGAAGCAAAGTACATGGAAGCCACTCATGCTTGTAAGGAATCCATTTGGCTTAAGGGATTATGTTCTGATATTGGTTTAGATGCAGGATAGATTACTATTTGTTACGACAGCCAGAGTGCCATTTTCTTAGCAAATAATTCTACCTTCCATACCAGAACAAAGCACATCGAGGTTTAGTATAATTTTGTTTGTGATATGGTAGAAGATGGCAAGGTGAATTTGGAGAAGGTTGAGACATTGGTGAATGTTGCAAATGCACTAACAAAATTAGTGAGCATAGAGAAGTTCAAATGATGTTTTGATTCCATGGGCCTTAGGGCCCTAAGCAGATGATTTCATGACTCTTGGCAGGTCTTCGACAAGTGGGAGAATGATGGGATTAAGGTGTATCAACCTTAGAGTCCTAACATGATTAATTTAATGTATTATTGTATTATTTAATTGCCTACATTGTCATGTCATCAATTGAGATCCACTAGCTAGGTGGTATCCCCTTTGGAGGTGATTGGATGACACATCATCATCCCAAGTGGAGGTAGGCTTCCCACTTTTGAATCTTGGACCTATGACAGGTTATGACAGTTGTAAGATGTGTAAGGCATCTGTCATAGCCTATTTTTAGCATATTCTAGGCAACTCCAAGCATGAGGAGGGAATCTTGCATGTTATGAAAGTTGTAAGGTGTAAGTAAATATTATACATGTTTCAAAATATTGTGTATGGTGTGGAGATTGTGCCATGTGGATTTGATGTGTTGGAGCCTAAAAGTTTTATGCAAATTTCAGGTTCCCATGTGTGGAATTTTTTTGCACTCAGTGGTATAATTGAAGAATCTGCTCTTGGCACAAAGTTCTTTATGAAGTAAATGTGGCAGTTAAAGCATTTGCCGCTTCAATTGTGATATGCATAAAAAATCTCCTTATGATACAGGATGAAAGTTCAGACAAGAGGTTAACCTTTGCTTGCAAGATACAATACAAGAAATTAGAGAATGGAATTAGGGGAAAGAAAAATGCATGAAATGGAACACAATATCACCTTTTGTTATTATTAGTACTTATCAATGAACTATGACTATTCAATTTCTTAATCAATAGAATTGCTCAACCGTTTTTGAAGGTCTTGTTAGGACTATGCGCCTTACTAAAGATCACAGTCTGGTCTTTTAATGTGGATTCATATTGAAGAATATAGAGGCTCGTGGTCCTTGGTCTGATAGTGTACTTGTATTATTGTGGAAAAAATCATTCTACTATTCTATCTCAAATTGGAGGAAGCAAATGTTGAATTCTATAGTCTTGTAGTCAGGAGAATCATTTTTCCAGCAAGATGGTTTGTATATTGCATCGTTATTGGGAGACATGGTTTAAAAAGGATGGGCTTATTGACACTATTCTGGAAGACGTTTTCGTAAATAGAGGAACATACAACTGGTTATAATTCTTGCCAGTATTCAGGGCCCACAACTGGAATTGGTATTATTTTGAATACTAGAGGATGGTGCCATAGACAGGCTGAGGCCACTCGAGTTCAAGTTTTCTGCAGCATTGCTTTCTGATTTCTTGAGGCTTCCTGAAGGCACATGAATGGAAGTTGTTTGAGGAGATGTATTGAAAGGATTTCTATTCTAAACTAGCGGATGTACACAAATTAGCTAAGTTATGTAGCATTCAATTTCCATTGATTGATCCTTGAATTAAGACATCTATACAAAATTAGCACAATAATCAGTACTTGATAGGAAGATGGTATCCATAACTTATTAAATTAATCCATTGCATGGCGAATAGAGTGGCAAAGATAAAAATGATGATAGAGGTCAATCCTTATATGCACATTGGTAAATTCTACCATATCAAGATCTTCATGCTGCAGACGGTGGTGTCATTGAGAATAGATTTTCAACATTATATCATGATATACTTATTGCATATTGTTTTAGTGTGGATAAAACATGATGCAGTGAGAAAGTTACGAATGCCAAAAGGATTTTTTACTCTCATATATTACAGACCGAGCTTTGGAACCAACAAACATAGAGAGGAGTGTGACACATGGTATCGGGAGTCTCTTAGTGATAGATGTAATTGATGAATATTTTGTTGGTCTTTGAAGTGCTTCCCTCACAATTGAAGTGCCACTAAATTTCAATATGTATCACTGGGTTATAGATCAATGGTGGATCGATATATGCTATTAATAGTCATGAAATCTAGAGATGGTGTGAGCTCCAAAGTTGAACAAACATGTCATGGCGGTTTCTTTGAGATTTTATTCATATAATTACTCACATAAAAGGAAGGAGTTGAATAATGTTATTTTGCATTCTAGTGAGAGGCCAAAGTAGAAACCCTAATGCATCGTGAGAGAAAGGGCATCAGCGCAAGTTCTTTAAGTCTTTCCGATTATTAAAGTCACACATGAGAAGCTTTGGGGGAGATTCTCAGCGAACAATGCATATGATTAAGATTTATTGAAGGAATAATGAGTTCGACAAGAGAATCAAAGTCAGGGAAGAAAATTAAAAGTTTTATCGATGGGGTATGTCACACCGATGGAGCTCAATTAAGAGAAGAAATTGATATCGGCAAGACATCTATTATTGGCGTGAGTTCTCCATGTCTCCCCGATTATCTATGTCACTCCAATGAGGGAGCTAATTTGAAGGAAGTTGGATTTTCAATGTTGAGTAAAGTGGTGCATTATCCTTTGCATTATCCTTACCTTTGAAAAATGTAAATCACAAGGGAAAATAATTCCAATGGCGGGCACTTTATGTGTAAATGGGAAATTTATTAACTTCCAAGATTTGGAGGTAAAAGTGCCAAATGAAACTACTCTGGATGGTGATAGTGATTAAAGGTATGATTAAGAAAATATTTTATAGAGGGGTAAAATATGAGATATTTCCCCTGGGATATCAAGAAAATGCAAAATCATGGACTGAACAATTGTTTCTATTTAGGAGTATTTTTATTTCATTAGGTGAATGCACACAGAGTAAATGCAACGTAAAATATTTTCACCACAAGAGTTGAAAGTGGGTGATTATTTTTCCAAAAGAATATTTATTTAAATATGGTGAAAAGGCATAGGAGTAAAAATAAACGTGAAATCACTACCAAAGTGAAGATTATAATAATCATTAAAGTTAATTTTCACGGGAATGCAAAGATGAAGAAGTTAAAGTCAATGGAAGGTTAATTGATTATTTTGTCGAAGATAGTGAATATTAATTAAATATTTAATTTTCCAAGAGGCAATTAATTAAATATTTTATTTTTTCAAGATAATTCAACAAAGAGCTGCATCAAAATGAAGAGTTACTTCAGACGGATAATGTGAAGGGTTGTAACCCTAAAATAATGTATATATGTCAAATGAAGTCAAGAAAGAAAAAGAGATTAGATTTAGGATAATAAGTAGGTTAGGTAGTTGGATAGGGTGAACATTTTCCGAAATAAATATCATGATATACATTATAAAATCTTTTAATATTATATAATGGAGAAGAATGCATAAATTTGGTGATCCAATTATGGTGTCAGTTGTTTATTGAATTTCTTTGAAAATATTATTTGGTTGTCTCCAAGGTTGTCACTTCTTGATTATTTAAATTGAAATATCAAGGATATTCTTCAATTTATCAAAGCACACTTGCTGCTCTTGTGTGGTTCAATTAATTGGTTCCTGCAAGACAGGATTAAATCCTTCTAATTAATCACAGTAATTTGGAAAAGGACATTTGGATTATTAAGAAGAATCTGATAATTACACTCTTGCCTGTTTATACAAGTTATAAACATAAAAGTGCCAAACAATTTGAATTGTATCCAGAAATAGGACACAAATATTATTTACCTCTTGACTCCATTAGCCCAACAGAAGTAGGCACTGGTCACACCATCCACATCTTAGAATTCTATAAAATCTTTGTTCAAAACATTCACATCTCAAGTTTAATATTAGGAGTAGGAGTAGTCTGTAAGCTTTTATCTATTACATTTGTGCCATCATAATAGATCCATCAATTCAATCAAGCCATACAACTTTAAGTCTGCTTCATTCATATAGGTACACCCGCCTAGGTCTAGCAGCACCTGAAGAGAAGAAGGTCGACCATTGGGCCTTGTTTGTTACCCCGAAGCGTATCAAGAGATTAGCAACCTCTTGAGGTATTTTAACTACATTTTGAGAGCTAACAAGATGCCCTCTCTAGACGCCCTTCTCTCTATGTATTGGATGCCTTGCATTGTAGAATGTATAATTTGTTTATAGGTAACAAAGTGTTGTCAGATTCACTCCAGAATAGGTGTTTCTTCCAAAACACTTGTTGAAGAAGCTTTGTACTTGGAGTTGCATTATATTCACTATTTGATATAGGAATTTATTTCAAAACACTTGTTGAAGAAGCTTTGTACTTGGAGCTGCATTGTATTCACTATATACATAAGTATTGTGCTTTTGGAGGGTGGGTTTTTTTTCCTGAAAGGGTTTTCCCCACATATATATGGTGTTATTTGTTCATGTGTACTTGTTCTATCTTCTTTTTCTCTATTTTTTTCTATTTTTGTAATTGTATAAGGTGTTAGAAGTTTTTTTGTAACTTTCCCCTACTTAGATTAGTGTAGGAAGATGTTTTCGCTCACCTAGCTTCCTTTCAAGACATGCACCTGATGGTCCTCTCTACATTGCTAGTCGTATTAATGAAAAACCTATATAATGAATACTCATTGATCCCATGTGTGAAGAGAATGTGATCACTGAGGAGTTCCTATTTGTGTAAGATCATTATCAAGATTCTTATGAACAATCGAAAGCATGGATAAAAACTCATAATGGTTTTTCTTGCCCTACGATAGGTTCAATCACTCTTCCTATAAAAAATGGACCAAAACAATTAGATGTCTCATTCTCCATCATCCGGTAGTTGAACCAATTTCATGTCAAGCTAGGCTACCTATGGTTACACTCTATGAATGTCGCCCCATCAGTTATTCCCAAGTGCATAAAGTTCCCCTTTGAAAATGAGATATTTACAGTGCATCATAGTGGGCTTAATCCTTTGTCTTCCAGTGGGAATTTTTCATTGTATTTATTTTGGCCTCAGCCTATGGAACCTATAAAGCCTCATGAATATTTATTTTTCAAGTCATAGCAAAAGTTCAAGACAAAGCACATAGTAGAGTTATCTCTTATCAATATTCTTGAGAATGATAGGTCCATGGTTGTTCCTCCTTCCCTGCCCATTATGGATGAACCTATGCCTCAAACCAAGACCCTTCCAAGTAATCAAGGTAAATATGTTGCTATCCCTCCACCCATCTCCTATAAGAGACCTTGAGACAATAAAATGATTCCTTTTATGCCACTAAAGATAAAACAAGTGTATAAACCTAACTTGAGATAGTGGTTTCCCAACCCCCGATGGTTTCTTCAGTTCCTCCCTTAAGGGAAGAAAAGAAACCAATGGTCAAGAAACTCACTCCTACCACATCACAAATTTAAAATCATGCAAGAAGAAATCAAAATGCTAAAGAGAGTAGGTGTAGATGTCCTGCTATTGCTCTCCAATTGGAAGAAAAGAAATAAAATAATGCATGATAAACCAACACCTATGGAAATAACTCAAGAAGAAATACAACTTTCACCAAAACAAGAAATGAAACAAGAAAATTCAACTAAAATTGTTATAAAACCTTTGATTGTGATTAATTTGGATGATGATGAGGAAATTGCTAAAATTGATGAGGAGGTGCATAATGAGCTTAATGTTTAATTTTTAAAGCAAATGAATTTAGATGGGGGAAACCATGGTGATCCTCCTAATGAGAGTGACCCATCATGTGTGCACCTAGAGATGCTCCTAGTATGATACTCATTGTAGTCCCTTTGGCTAGTTGTCTGCCTTCCATATATGATGAGCAAGATTGGGATGCAAAAAACCTACTTTAGGTCGGCTCACATGTGTGGTACTCATTTATATTTGATTGTTTCACGTGTTCTTTGTGTTTTTTTGCACACGATGTGATCTCTTGTGTTGTGTTGCTTGGTGCATCTTCATGTTTGTGATTTTTCTTTGGATAACTCGTGTTTCTCTATTGGCACAAGGATACAAAGGAAACCAATCTGTCATAATATTCTTCTATTTGTATCTTCATTCTTCTATATGGCATAAAATTTGTCTTTTTTTCATGTGTTTTCCTTTTGGGGACAATGCAAGGCGTTGAGATATTTAGATCTCTTCCATGTTGACCCAAAATTTTATGTCTTCTCTCTCTATGTGTTATTCCTCCTTTGTGTTTGTTGTTCCATTAGTATTTAGGGAATGATGTTAGTTCCAAGTGAGCTATTATATCACTATAGCAAAGACATGTATTATAATGTCCCTTGCCAATTCTGACCTAAAATTTTAGTTTGCTACCTTGGGCATTTCGTCAAATAGTTTGCTTGTATACTGTTGTCAGCTAGACTAATGATGTTTGGTATGAATTCCTTTGTATTTTTACTTTTAATTAAGATGATATAATGCATATAATGACTTGACTATCAATGCACAAGAGAATTTCAACAACTAAGATGAAATGTAGATGCTATTATGATTTTCCGTGCAAGTAAATGCAAAGTTCAGTAACAAGAAGTGGACATTATATTAAATAGTTCAAATGCATTCTTCAACTCCTCATTAGCAAACGAGATTCCAAACCAATAATGATTACTCCCTCAACTTGTTACAATGCTAACTATTTCAATTTGGTTGGCATTCAACATAGGTAATTTTAAATGCAATTGACTACACACTATATAAAACTGAGTGCATACAATCTGCTATCCATGACAGCAATACAACAACTACAAAATGCTAATGATAGCAGCAAAGATAATATTAGAATGCAACTTCATCAACTTTATTGACAATGCAAATACATCTATCTCAATTATAGTCCAATAGCTAGATGTATTGAATATACAACTAATATAAGAACCTAGAACTGAGTCAATGATGACTGATGATCCTATCAATGATCAAAATAGATGATAAAATCATTTCCAACTTGATAAGATGTTGTGCCAAGACTCTGGGAAGGCCACACCAAAACTCTTGATGAAATACAACCTTTCCAAGATCAAACAAACCTCTAGATAGGTGATCTTCATCCATTGCTTACAATTTCGCTTCTTCTAACATTTGAATCTCTAGGTTGTGATGCATTGGAAAGGGAAATTAAACTTTTTCTTTTTCGATGGCTTCCCTAATTTTGTCTCATGCATTGGACTTCTTTGATAGACCAATCACTTTTTCATAAATGTGAGGAAATAGTATTATCGGCCCAAGAGATAACTTGCACTTGCCTTTATTGAGCAGCTACCTGGCGGATTCTTGTCTGGATTGGATTTGTCTGTATTCTCTAGAAATTAGAATATAGCAGCTCCTTCAAAAATGAGGCGGCTTTGTCTTACTGTCTCAACAGCTCTTCAAATTTGTCCTCCACCATGAGAGTCTTCAAGGAAAGAAATAGCTATACTTTTCAAATATAACATTGACTCCAAGCAGCTACTTGGAAGACTTTGTCTTTTTCGAATTTCTCATTATCTGAAGATTCTAATCAGATATTTCCAAATCGACTTCTTTAGTGAAGGCAGCCAAAAAATTGAAAGTGCTTAATCACCATAGTAAAACATGATTCCTCTTAAAGATATTCAATTCATGCCATAAATCGAATCTCTTGCAAATTTTTCTTTTTACTATTGTAGACAATCAATATCCAATTTGTATTTGTCTCCTTAAAAACCAAACTCAGCTGAACACTCCAAATAATGTAATTGATCAAATACTTCACTAGACCACTAAAAAGCCAACAATTTTTCCTCTATACAATATGAACTCAGATGAAGGTCCAATTCATCTTCAATTATATAGAAATCGATGCCACCCAAAACTGAGAGATATCCACCAATGTTTCCTCAAATCAAACTCCTCAAATTTGGCCCTTGGCCACTAAATTTTCCCAAATGAGAAGACTAAAGTATCTCCTCCTTACCCAGCTAGGTTTGGTGTTTCACAAACGAAACTGGAACCCTAGAGTTTTTAGCACTCTAGCCAAATTTCCAAGCATTCAAGCTCACTAATGTAGTAGAAAAGATGTCAACAACCAAGATGCCCAAATACAAAGACAAGAGCTCCTTATAAAGAATTTTCACCAAGTCTCCAAGAAGCTTCTAGAATAAAATATTATTTTATTCACTTAAGTGACTTTATGATTTATTATTTTATTTAGTTACTTTAATATTAAATTAATTAAATATAAGGTCACCTTTTAATTTTTAATTTTTATTTTTATTCAAGGGGTAAACGCTTTTGACTGGGAGCTATGAACTAGATACAACCATTCAACAATACCACCCCAACGGGGTTTGAACCTTTGTGGAAGAACAACAATGCCACCTATAAACCATCACACACCATGCCAATACCGGCTAATATTTATTTATTTGATAACCTTATAAATAATTTTAATGATTTCTCCTTCTTGCTCCAAATTGGGGACATGGCAGCCTCCCTTCCCAAAGATTGCTTGCCCTCAAGTAATCTATGTACTAAATCCTAAGACCAATTGCCATAAAATATGGATTATGTCTATCCACCACCTGCCTGGATCCCAAATAATCCTGAGAAGAACTCCTATCAATAACCTCTAAACAAAGCTGAGGACTCTGGCACTGTTCAATCTTGTCAATTTGTGAAGACAACAATCCATCAAGAGAGCTCCTAGAATATCAGACCAAGTCTCCAATTCCTGCTTAGATTCATCATCTGAATTTAACGATATATCGAACCCAAGTGAACCCAAACTCCTCTTCTTCAACCCACCTCAGTGTGTGTGTAATGTCATGGTCACATCCCATAGATGTGGGTAGAAGGAAAACTGATGAGCACACCTAATAATGCAATCAAGATCAAAATTTGACTCACCACCTAATGGAATACCTGAGTAATTATGTGTATTCCTTGCCATATTGCCAACATCAAAAGTTGACTCACCACCTAATGCAGAAAAAGCAACACCGTCAACATCACCCTCGTGAATTCCATCTACTCTAAGCAGTCTCCTATCCATATCACCTATTGTTTCCCATGATACATCTTGATGATGGAAGATGCCCTCCATTCGCCTGGTTGACGCAACCTTGGGTGCTCTATCTTCCTTTCCCCTAAGCACCACTTTCCAACCATTAGCTGTCCTAAACTTGAGTTCCATCTTCTTGAAGTTCTGTGAGTATTCGCCCAATGAATAGAGCAACTTAATACCCAATATGGCATGGGTATCACACAAATCCAACACATAGAAATCATTGGTAATGGTATAATTTCCTAGTGTGATACTCAAGAAGAAATGCTAGAGAGCGCAAGCGTAGACGTCCTACTATTGCTCTCCAATTGGAAGAAAAGAAAAGAAAAAATGCATGATAAACCAACACCTATGGAAATAACTCAAGAAGAAATACAACTTTCACCAAAACAAGAAATGAAACAAGAAAATTCAACTGAAATTGTTATAAAACCTTTGATTGTGATTAAGTTGGATGATGATGAGGAAATTGCTAAAATTGATGAGGAGGTGCATAATGAGCTTAATGTTTAATTTTTAAAGCAAATGAATTTAGATGGGGGAAACCATGATGATCCTCCTAATGAGAGTGACCCATCATGTGTGCACCTAGAGATGCTCCCGATATGATACTCATTGTAGTCCCTTTGGCTAGTTGTCTACCTTCCATATATGATGAGCAAGATTGGGATGCAAACAACCTGCTTTAGGTCGGCTCACATGTGCGGTACACATGTTCTTTGTGTTTGCTTGCACATGA
>VDFB02137944.1:0-46137 GCA_007258455.2 Sequoia sempervirens
TTTTAGAAAATTTTGCCAGTATCCGTTGCGAAAGAAACCCAGAAAAACCCAGAAAACTTTACTATTTCGAAAAAATTTCTAAAAATAGCAGTTTTCCTAAAATTTAGGGATGAAAAACTGAGATCTGGGTTTTGTAGGTTAAGCTGCTCTTAGCAGACCCAGATCGTCAGAAATTGAAAATTTTGTGTTTTAACCCTCCATGCAAGACATGCACACCCAAATTTTGACCTTTATGACTGATTTGACAAGACTTTTACTCATTTCTTCAAAATGTCTAAGTGTAACAAAAATTTTAATTTTGGGGTACAACAAGCCTCTCTCTTGTTGAGATTGAGTGCACATTCTTGGCAAAGAGTTATATTGTAACTGCTGGTTTGATTTATCTAACCCTAACGGGTGCTTTCTGAATCGTTGTGTTCTTGGCAAAAATTGAAAAAATTGGTTCGGTTCTTTACATTAGCCTACAAGGATCCAAGAGATAGGCTAACTCAACTGCTCCTGAGAACTGACTAGAGCATCACAATAAGCAATGTGACAAAATACCTACAACTACCCATAGGTCTTCAATCTTGTGAGAGAGAAAGAAGCTTATGTGAGTAGGAGTCACCCAATTTGCAACTAATTTCGTCACATAGTAGTATATTGCAGCTTAGTTGACATCTCTTGAGCACTAGGTGGATGGACAATCTTTACTCTAGGAACGCCAAAGGAGAGAGGGTTGTGAAGACCATTTTTTATTATTCATTTGCCAAGTTCATGAAGATCATCAAGGTATGTTTTCATTTCTAATATTTTTATTTGCTACTATTCTTTTTTTTTTTTTAAATATATTCTAAGTCAGTATAATTTTTCTAATTCAATTTTACATATCTCTTGTTTTAAGTGTTAAAACCTTTGGCTAGGGTTCTATGGTTGGTGGATGCAGAGAAAAAATCAATGGGGTATATGTATGAGTCCATGGCCAAAGCTAAGGAGGCAATCCAACATTTATACGAGTCCAATAAAAAGAAATATAAACCCATTTGGCAAATTATTGATTAAAGGTGGAACCAACAACTGCACTAACATATTCTTGTCGATACCAATTACTAGAATCTAAATTTTTCCTTCTCTAGTTCATTCAAAGCAGATGACAAGGTTATGAATGCCTTCAACATGTGTATGATGAAAATGGTTCTTGAGGAAAACCTTAAAGAATTCATTCATTTTATGAGTTGGAAATTTATAAGGGCACGAGCAAGTGGTTATTTCCTTCACCTCTATGCATTTGAAGGTGAGTGGCTCTACAACCAATAAATAAATAAATATATTTAATTTTACTATGCTATTTACTCTAACTTTTAAGTTTACTCAAATTCTAAGAAAGTTATAAATGTTGTCCTTGCAATTTTTTGGTGGGAAGAATTTTGTGTAACAACACCTAATCTTCAAAAACCCACCATCTACATTTTGTCCTAAACATGTAGTGCTTCAAGTTGTGAGCACAATTGGAGTGTTTTTGAGGCCATTCACACCAAAAAAAAGGGGGGGCTAACTCAAAATGCAAATGAATGACCTTGTCTTTGTATAGAACAACTTTGGGATGCATGCAAAAAGGATGAAGAGGCAAAGACACAAGGCACTCAGCTTTGATGATATCTATCCACATTCAGATTGGATTGCTAAGGATGTGAATCCCATGTTTACTGCTAATGAGATAGTTGAGATAGTTAATTTGGAGAGAAATGCATCAGAACAAGAAGCAGATGTGATGGCAAATAAGGAGGTATAAGGCAGGTATTAGAATGGGCTTCATCGAATGCACATCATATGCCCGAGGCTCTTGTTGAGGATGATATTGTTCCTCAACAAGAAGTAGTATATCCAATTTGAGGGCACTAATCCAAGAGCATTCAAGTCCACAGTCTATCCTACTCACCCAAAAAGAATGGTCATCCAGTTTTGGTTGATTTTAAATTTTGTATGTGTTGCTTGGGTGTTTGTCATTTTTATCTGTAGTTGAAGACCTTGTGGGGTCGACGTGAGGCCTTACTAGATGAAATTCTTGCTAATTTCCTAAGACCTGACTCACCTTTTTTATTATTTAAAAATCTTTCATTATATTTGAATATTTCTACCAGGACCCACAAAGAATAAGAATTTATTCTTTCTGCTGGGTGGGGCTTGCACTTCTTTTGTCTAGGCCTGATCTTCAAAGTTTGCAACTGTGATTTAATTATGCCTGCATAGCAATCAATATCACCTAGACTTGCAACCTAACAATTATTCTTCTATACATTGATTGTTACATCATGCACTTTTCATGCTCATATGGGATGGGATTATTTTGCATCATAGTTCCTAAGAATTCTTAATATTTTATATTATAAACAATTATATCTAAGATTGTTATCATGAAATAATTAGGATTGTTAACATGAAATAATTACGAGGCAAACAAATAAAATAAAAGAAATGAAATGCGAAATTCATCAATTTTTCACTAATAAACTAATCATCAATTTTCGATGTTACAATTAGTTACCTCATAAAAGATAAGTGATGACTTAGTGCCACAAATCTGCTGGAAAGAAAGGAACCCTGCTAAAAAAGGCTGTGAAGTCCAAATATTCTCTAAAAAATAATCATATAAAGATGGTATTTTCTCCAAACTTTTACTCCATCTTTTCAACTTGGGTGTATTATATTTTAATATTTATGCAATGTCCTAAGTCATGAAATTGTAATACTTGAAGTCATGGAGAGTGTAATCCATCTTACTATTATGTAAAAAGTATAACCATTATTAAGGTGGTAAAGTCATAAAAGTCATGAGTGTCTTAAGTCAATATGTCACAAAGCTTTTAAACTAAGTTATAAGTGGTGTCTCGGGTTCCTAAACAGGTTCTCATGTCATTATTAAAGTTAAATAGTGGACCTGATTAATTAAATTAGTTGATATTCTTTTCTAAAAGCCAATAACAGGTGTTGGGCATAGGTGATATTATGCAGGCTCATTTGAAGATATGTTATAATTGGCCCATTCTGTTTTTATGCTGTTATAATTGGCCCATTATGTTTTTTATGCTAATGGAAACATGCAAGTTAGTTGTAGTAGCAGGTCATTTGTAACGTAATGTTTTATTAACCACCTCCTTTCGTGACTATAATATGTAAGAATCATGAAGAACAGGGGTTTGAACAGAGTATTGGTTATGAAGTTGCTCATAAAGTGAGTAAGCTTCAAGTCAAGTTAGCAATGGCAAGTAATTAGAGGTGGTCAATCAGTTAGTAAGTCCAACCACACAACTGCCTATCATGTATAAAAAGAAGTTGAAGTAAATAATGAATATACCACAGGGCGGTGGAGTGAGGGGCCACCCCAAATTTTACTTAAAATCCTCTTATCTTTAAGGCCCATCTTCCATGATCTTTTTATGTTATTGATTTATTTTAAATTTTTATGCATTCTCATCTTTAATGATAGGATTCTAGTAGATTGAATGCCATATTATTTAGAGGTAGTGTGTGCCTAAACTTAAAATATCAAACACATTAAAAACTACAAGAATTTCACCAATAAATAATCATAAGATGTTCACAAGGTACAAAGATATAAAAAACTAAACTATGAAGAAAATGATCATATAAACACTAAACTATGAAGAAAACGAGCATATAAAAGCAGCCATTTTATATCTTCTCCTCTCTATCTAACATATGCACCACACAGAGAATGACCTTTGTTTCTTCTGTTGAGAATGCACACATAGGCGAAACTTCCGTAATGCAGAAAACTTGTCCATGAACAAGAGATTGATCCCCTGTGACATGTGAATCCAACTCTTCCTCTTGTCTGTAAGTGTTGTTTGGCCCTTCATCTGTCAATCCTGATGAATCCTCGAGAACAGAATTTAACCATCTTCCAAAGCTATCTTGTTTTTTGAAAGAATTTCCATTCATTGTTTTGATAGGTTCACAAACTGTTGGAGGTTCGACCACTTCCTTCGCAATATACCCAGGATGCTCAGCCTTCTCAAATGGACTTTGTAGATTTTGAGATTCCACCCATTGATTAGTAATCATTTTCTCTTGTTCCAGAAGAGCCCATTGGTTATGTTCCTTACATTCAGATCTACATACTTCAGACTGTCCAAATTCTACCAAAAGTGTACTTCCAGTTGGCATATCATTTTCAATACGCTTTTCCCAATAAAGTGATTCATGCATAAAATTCTGGTCTCCATCCTAAATCGCACCAAAAAAGAAAAATTAGTTAAGTTAAACCATGAATGTCAAACTACAGATTAAAGATAAATCTAGTACAAAGCACATCTTTCTACTATTGTGTTTATGTCCCCATCTTTCCTGGACACAGTGGAGGCCAAATCAGACAATAAGTTACATCTGCCTTTGTCAACAATGTCCTTTTTGATAAACAAAGAAAATTTTCAGGCTAAATCCAGGACCACAAAATCCTGGCACTCATAAAAAGAAACAAATAATGTTTGTAACTGGTACAATGAGTAAGCCATGAAAAGAAAACTGAAAACTTAGTTAAGCAATGAATGTCAAACTACAGATTAAAGAAAATCCAGTATAAAATATATCTTTCTACTATTCTCTTTATGTCCCCATCTTTCCCAGACACATTGGAGGCCAAATCAGACAATAAGTTACATCTCCCTTTGTTCACAATTTCCTTTTTGATAAACAAAGGAAAATATCAGGCTAAATCCAGGACCACAAAATCCTAGCACTTGTATAAAGAAAAAAAAAAAATGTTTATAACTGGCATAACAACTAACCCTCTTCATTGTATTCTTACATTTTGAAGCTACTAATCAATTTGAACATTTCTTGTGAAGAGTTTACTCATAAAAAACTTCTACATCATGACAAGATATTTCACTTAATAGTTGTTGATGCCAACACACACAAAAAAGAAGAAATCCATAAGAGTTATAGCGTTTTGAGAAAAAAAATTACCAATACAACACTTCAACCAAAGAAAGAAATACATACATTCTGGGAAACCCATGTATCATTTTGATATAATTCAGTGCTTAAAGATAACATAAAGGACTTTCAGAAAGGATAAATCTTTACCGCAAACAACACAGTGTCAATTGTGTAAATAGACAACAATGCAGACAACTCTCTGGTAACCAAAGTATTTATTGAATATGCATGATTTATCAATCAAGTCAAAAGAAGATCCTGGAATGCTGAAAAGTTTGATCGGAAAAAACTATAAAGGAATATTTCTACAGATGACCAGAGTCAGTCAATGGAACCTAAAACTTGCATTATATGGCACATTATAATCTTCTCAGATCTCTTTGCTTGAATGCAACCTATGAAGATCAGTAAGAGTTACATTTGGAGATTCTAACTCTTTGCAGTCTCCAATTGAATCTTGTGTAGCAGCTTGGAAAAATCTCAATAGAAAGCTAAGGAAGATGGTGTGCCATTTTTAGCATTTGCCATGCTCCATATCGTATAGGGGTGAAAACACTTGTCATAATCCTTTAAGGCATCCAAGGCATGTTCTAGTGGTGACTCAAAATGAATCATCAAATGAGTAAGGGGAAAAATGTCATGTCCCCTTTTCAAAAATAAAACCATGGGGAAGACCTCTAGCCTATCCTTATTTCCCATAAGCTAAAGGGTAAAACAAGGGAAATGATTTTTAATATTATTTTAGGTTGGGCATGGTAATTTTAATTTAACAAGAAAATTAAATAATATATTATTAAAATAAAAAACTATGTTTTTAACACTAATAAAATAAAAAGTATTTTTTAAATCAAATAAAAAGTATATATTAATACTTAAAAAATTGGTTTCAAGGTCTCAATTGTAACATAACAAGAGGAGGGCAGTTGGCTTCATTTGGATATCATGTTTTTGTCATCATTTTGCCATTCAATTTCCAGAATTTGTGCTTTGTGTTCAAGTTTTCATTCAAGGACGAAAAATCTTGCTGTTTTGGAGGGCTTGGAGGACAAAAACGCTCTTGGTTTTCCAATAATTAGATTGAACGAAACCCCTCATATCCATTGAGGCGATTCTACCCAAGGATGGATTTGAGCTCATTGATTGCAATTTTTTTATTCATATTTGCAAGGAATTTGCACCACAACATCAATCAGCATTTTTGTGCCAAGTTTGAAGTTTGCATGTTGCAACTGTAGTGTTGATACAATGAAATCAGCATTTTGGGCCAAGTTTCAAGTTTGCATGTTGCTGCTACAATGTCGCTATAGTGAAATCAGCTCTTTTAGGCGTTTGTTCTTCATCTACTCTTGATACATCTTGGGTGCCACTCCTTGGGAAAGTCACCATCAACCTTTGTTTCTATTTGGGGATTTGTTGCCATGTCCCCTTTTACAAATTAATTTTATCTAGGAGACCTGTAGCCTATTATAATTTCCCACAAGCTAAGGGGTTAAACTAGGGAAATAAATTAATGATATTTTTATTTTAAAAGTACTCTCAAACACCTTTGAAGATGATTTCAAGTGGGAAAAGATAATTTGAAATTAAAAGCTAAGTTACTGGTTCGGGTACAGCAGTACGACAATTTTTTTCCTTGGGTACAGGAATGGGAATGGGAATGTGTGTGTGTGTGTGAAAAGATAATTTGAAATTAAAAGCTAAGTTACCAGTTCGAGTACAGCAGTACGACAAATTTTTTTCCCTTGGGTACGGGTATAGGAATGTGTGTGTGTGTGCGTGCGTGCGTGTGCGCATGCGCGCGTGCGTGTGTATGAAAAGATAATTTGAAATTAAAAGCTAAGTTACTGGTTCGGGTATGGCAGTACGAAATTTTTTTTCCCTTGGGTATGGGTATGGGAATGTGTGTGTCTGTCTCTGTATTACAAAATTTAAAGCTATGTAATATAAAACAATGATTTTTTACCCTTGGGTACAAGTACGGGAATGTGTGTGTGTGTGTGCGCACGCATGTGTGCGCGCGCGTGTGTGTGTGTCTTACAAAATTTAAAGCAATGTAATATAAAACAATGATATTCATAATTGCCAATAAAAAAAATATGTCTAAGTCAATGATATTCATAATTTTGTCACTTAAGGGTGAAATTATGTACGCAAGAATTTACAAAATTTAAAGCTATGTAATATAAAACAATAATATTCATAATTGCCAATAAAAAAAATATGTCTAAGTCAATGATATTCATAATTTTGTCACTTAAGGACAAAATTATGTACGCAAAAAAATTTTTGTTTATAAAAATGTTTTAAAAAATAGCTTTTTTTTTTTGGGCAACCCTTCGGTCCCCCTAGGTTCGACCCAGGTTCGCCCAAGGTTCCTCCAGGGATGCCCGAGAGGGACCCTGCGAAAACCCTAATGCGCACCAATAAGGAACTGTTAGAAGATTAATCTTTACTTGGTAAAGGTTATTCTTTAATTGTAATTATTTATTAACTTGTAGAAATATTCCAAAGGAATCCCTACAAGTCTTTTGTCTTTTTTTGTCATCTCACACGTGTGAGGATGGCTTATTTTTAATTCCTTTTATTAAAGAATATTTGTAACCACCTCCTTAAGAGGTGACACTTTGCACACACATAGATGAATGGTGGCATTCATGGAGTTGGGAGTTACATTCTAACTCCTCCCTCTCACCTCTACTTATTGAGGTGCCTCTCCTCTCATTCTTCAAGATTCAAGCAAGCAAGCTAAAGTTGAAGCTCTCTCTCTCTTTGTATTATTCTTTAGGCATTTTGCCTCCATTCATAATATTGGGGTTTTTTCCTTTTTTTTCCCTTATCAAATTCTTGTGTCTCTTTTACTTTGGTGGTGCTTGGCTTGGCTACTTCAATCTATTTGGTAATCTCTTTCCTTCAAACAATTGCTCTTTATTAGTACTTTCCATTGCTCTTTTCTATTTACTTTCATAGTATCAGAGCTTGGTATTACTAATATTTTGTGAACTATATTGTTGAAGGTTTACCAAGTTTTAAAGGCACACCATTGGAGACACTCAACGAGAAAAGTGAAGAGCCAAAAGTCTAATCTTGCTTTTTGTTTGATACATTTTTCTAACCCCTGTGTAGGATTTCTTATCTAAGTATTTTTAAGCTTTTCAAATTTCAAATCTATGCAATATAATTTGCATGCATGTTTTAGAAAGCCTCAAATAAAGGGTTATACTTTTTCTTTTTTTAAATCCATTATTTGCATGTTTTCTTAAAAAAAATCATTTTTTTTCAGAGTTATAGCCATTGTTCAAAAATTCTTTTTAGAAAAAGATTAATCTGTAAAAACAAATTCAGTACATTTTCCATTTTGTAAAAAATTCAAATTTTTTTAGGGCTGAAGCCCTATTTTAACTCAAATTTGATCTTTAATAAATCCACAAAAAAATCATTTTATAACAAAAATAACTCTATCAAAATAATCAAATATATGTTAAATCTATTTATTTATTTTTAAATATATTTCAAAACCCTCATTTTAATTCAGCTTCTAAAAAAAAATCTCTTTTTTTTTTTCATATTTATATGAAATAAATAAATAAATCTTAACCTCTAACCCTTTTCTTTGCAGGGCATTTATTTCAAAATAATATTTATTTTTTTAATCATTTGAAATATTTTTAAAACCCCTTTGGGTTTTGGCCTTTCTTGGGCTGGAGCTGTAGCCAAGGCTCCTCCGCAGACTTATACCCACACTGCCCGAACCTCATCCACTATGTCGCCTTCCAACCATTGCTCGGCCTCTTTCCTTCGCAGCACTTTTTTTTTTTTTTTGCCCGCTTCTATGTTTATTTAGCATATTAAAACCTTAAAAATAGTAGTTTCCCCTGCCCATTTTGCCCACCTATTTCTGCTTAAAAAAATTCAAATCGTGTTTTCTTTGGAAAAAATTATATGAAATGTTATATTAATTTATAAACTTTTATTTAAAAGTTTCTTTAATTTTTCAAATAGAATCTTCTTTTGGCCGCCCATAAACCCAGCCCAAAGTTGTTTCACATAACTTTTTTTTTTAAAGAAAAACTTAAACTAAAATTAAGAAGTTTTACTTTTAACTAAAAATTTTAAAATTTTATCGTGCCCTTTTTTTTTAAGAAGTAAGAAGTTTTGCTTTTCAATAAAGTCTTTTAAGTAAATCTTTTAATAATTATTTATATAATTTTTTGTAATATATTTAAAATTAAGCTTTTTTGTTTTATTGAATATTAAATATTAATTGATTAGTTATTTTTTAGATTATTTGTTTTGTAATAGCCAATCAATTTAAGCATATTGTTTTTTATTAAAAATGTTTTTTTTAGTAATTTGTTTCAATCTTTAAAGAAGTTTTTTTAAAAGTATTAATTTAATTTAAGGGGGTTTACTTTTTTTTTAAGAGGTTAATTTTACTCAAAAAGGACTATTTTTTTGTTAAGCTTAATTATTGTTTTTTTCCAGCATCTACTTACAATCGTTCTATTTTGTATAGAAAGTCTTATTGTGCACTTAAATTTATTTACAATGTCAACTTTAATTCCAGAGATTAAATTAAATTCCTCTAACTATCATTCTTGGAAGACTCGCATTTCCTTCATTTTTCGTTTTAAACATCTTTTAGATGTAGCTACAGATCCTAAATCTAAACCAGGTTCGTCTGCATCCAAAGATGAAATTGAAAAATGGAATCTCAAAAATGAAGAAGCCCTTGGCCTCATAGGTATCTCCATGTCACCTGAACCTTATGTTCACATTGGGACATGTACAATTGCCTATGAAGCATGGGACAAACTCAAAACAATTTATGATAGTACAAATGAATCAAGAAAAATTCAAATTCAAGAGCAACTTGAAGATTTCAGGTATTCTAATTTTAAATCTATAGATGAATTTTCATTGAAATTTGATGCTTTAAATAGTCAATTGGATGGTTTAGGAGTTAAATTAGATAATCTTACATTAATTCATCTTATTCTTAAAAAGTGTCTTCCTAGACAATTTTAGCAATTCATTACTAATATTCATGCTCAATTAGCTATTCCTTCTTTAGCTACTCAATTAACTTATGATATTTTTCGTGATTTATTAAGACAAGAAGAGGCTAAGTTAATTCAGTTTGGTACTCTTAAATCTAATGAACATGCCTTTTTGTCTAATCATAAACAAAATTTTAAGTCTAATTCTAAACAACAACATTATAATAATAAACCTCATTATAATAATGGCAATGATCCTCGGAAGAATACTTCTTCTAAGAGACCTCATTGCACTTATTGTAATAAGAATGGTCATTGGCAAAATACTTGTTTTAAAAAGAAAAATGAGAAAAAGCCTATGAAGCAAAATAATCAACAACAAAAAAACCTAATAATAAGTTTCAAAATAATGCAAATCAATCTAGACATGCTTTTACTTGTAGTTCTAATGTTTCTCAACCTCTTGAATGGGTTATTGATTCAGATGCATCTCAACATGTTACTTCACATAAAGAAGTTTTTGAGTCCATGCAGCCTGATATATCTAATGTTCCTCTTCAACATGCTAATAATCATACTTGTAAAGTAAAAGCAATTGGAGATGTGAATGTTCCTAATGGTAAATTCCATGATGTTTTACATGTTCCTGAATTAAAGAGTAATTTGCTTTCAATTGCTAAGCTTTGTCAAGATTATAAAATAGAATTTTACAAAGATAAGTGCTATGTTATTGATCCAAAACAAAACAAGGTCATTGCTAATGCTAAATTAGACAATGATAATTTGTTCAAATTTTATGAGTTTGCTCAATCTAGATGATGTTTAATATCTACCATTGATTTCAATGTTTGGCATGAAAGACTTGGTCATATAAATGCTAGCAATACTGCTTTAATGCAAAAGCTTAATATGGTAGATGGATTGCCTAGTATTGTTCCATCTAAAATTGTATGCACAGGATGCATGAGTGGTAAGATGCATAGGGAGCCCTTTCCACATGGTCAATCATGGAGGGCAACTCATAAGTTGCACCTTGTTCATAGTCACCTTTTGGGACCCATGGAGAATAACTCCATCCAAGGATCAATGTATGCACTTACTTTTGTTGATGATTTTTCCAGAAGAACTTGGATCTATTTTCTTCATAGTAAGGATCAAGTTCTTGACATATTTTCTGAATTTCATAAATTTGTTGAAAGGAAATCTGGTTTTAAACTTAAAATTCTTAGAACTGATAATGGTAAAGAATATGTGAACAATGCTTTTAATAGTTATTTAAAATCATTTGGTATTAAGCATGAGCTAACTATTCCCTATACACCTCAACAAAATGGTGTAGCAGAAAGGAAGCATAGAACTATTGTTGAAATGGCTAGATGTATGTTACATGCTAAAAATGTCTTATAAATTTTGCGCTGGAGCTATGATTTGTGCTACTTACATTATTAATAAGACTCCTAATAAAGCTTTAAAGGATATAACTCTTGAAGAAGCTTGGTCTGGTAGGAAGCCCAATCTTAAGCATTTAAGGATTTTTGGTCCAATTGTTTATGTTCACAAACCTAAACAAAAGAGGCAAAAATTAGATGCTAAATCTTCTTATCATATTTTTGTTGGTTATGATGAACATTCTAAAGCTTATAGAGTTTATAATCCTCTTACTAACAAAGTTAAAGTTGCTAGAGATGTATGCATTGCTGAAAATGGTGTTCATGATTGTTCTAAAGTGCATAATATTGATTCTTCTCAAAATAAAGTTATTGTTGTGGAGGATAATCCTCAAGTTGAAACTCCTCTTAACCCTCCTAATGCATCTCTTACTCATAGTGATAGTGATGATGAAAATGTTGAAATTTCTCATGATTCTTCTTCTAGTGATGATACTCCTACATCTAAAAGAACCCAAAATGGTTTAAAAATTTGTTGCAAGAAAGTGAGGATTATTTAGCTAAAAATCCACCTAAAAGAAGAAAGGAAAATTATTGTAATTATGCTTTGATGTCTAACATTATGAATTCAAATGATCCTCAAACTTATGAACAAGCAAAAGATCAACCTCATTGGAAAAAGGCTATGCAAGAAGAATATGATACTTTAATTGCTAATAATACTTGGGATTTAGTTTCATTACCTCAAGGTAAGAATCTTATTTCATGCAAATGGTTGTCTAAAACTAAGGTTAATGCAACTAATGAAGTTAGCAAGTTAAAAGCTAGATTAGTTGCTAGGGGCTTTTCTCAAATTGAAGGTTTAGATTATAATGAAACTTTTGCTCCAATAGCTAAGATGCCCACTATTAAATTAGTTCTTGCTTTAGCTTCTTGTTGTACCCCAAACTTAAAAATTTTGTTACACTTAGAAATTTTGAAGAAAAGAGTAAAAGTCTTGTTAAATCAGTCAAAAAGGTCAAAATTTGGGTGTGCATGTCTTGTATGAGGGGTTAAAACGCAAAAGTTTCAAAATCTCACGATCTGGGTCTGCTCAAAGCAGCTTAACCTACAAAACCCATATCTCAATTTTTCATCCCTACTTTTTAGGAAATTTTCTAAAAATAGTAACTTTTTTTGGGTTTTTTTGGGTTTCTTTTCAAATGGATAGTGGCAAAACTTTCTAAAAATAGAAAGTTAGTCCGTTAGAGTTCAAATTGATTTTGATTGGCTCAAAATACGTCCATATCAGGGTGGTGCAGTAAGAATCTCAAAATAATCAGTTTTGCCCTAGTGGGTCTATTCTGTTTTTTCATAAGCATATCAGGAGCTCTGAGGTCATCAATGGAGGTCAGTCAGCTGCCAGGTGTCAAATTCAACACTCAAAGCATTCAACAGAAGGCGAGTTGGTGAGCAAGCATGAAGAACAGAGAAGAAAGTAAAAATTGTGAAAATTTTCTAACACTGGTTGACTTGGGCGCCACAGGTGAGAATAGGCGCCCATCTTTTTAGGGCACTAAAAGTTGAAATTAGGGTTTACGCCTCCAATCAAAGTTGCTCAGTTCTCTGCCAACTCCGCAACGAATCCAACGGTGTAGTCATCAAATTATCCAGTCATCCAGGATTCGAAGCCGAACAGGGAAGAGCCACACAGAAGTCAGAATGAAAGAACATGAAAATTATCAAAAATTGACCAAGTCTGGGAACTTTGGGCGCCTCTGGTGAAGAGGGGCGCCCAACTTTTTGGAGCACCTAACTTAGTAGTTAGGGTTTGAGAATATGCTCAATCTCTTCAGTATTCAGTCAGCTTCATCACGCCTGTCTCCGTCAGATCATCCGACTGTCCAATCTCCAGTAGATTCAGATCAAAGCGGAACATACAGAATGAAGGTTTCAAACTTGAAGATGAAAATTTGATGAAAATGGCCAAGTCTGGAAGGTTTGGGCACCCTAGGGAAGAAGAGGCGCCCAAGTTTTCAAGGGCCTAAACAAATGAATTTGCAAAAGTAGCTCTAATACGATTTCCTCGCAGTTGATCTGTCTCTCCAACGAGATATTCAGCACATCAATCGAAGTTTGCAGTCGCCAGATACAAGAAGCTGAATAAAGGGTTTGATGAGAGCTAAGAATCAAAATTCAGAAGCAAGTAGCAGAAAGTGAAAAATATTCTAACTCTGGTGAACTTGGGCGCCCCCAACCAAGAAGGGCACCCAAGCTTTTGAAGGTTTAAATCTCACTGTTTGATAAAGTCTCTCCCAGAAGACCCCTCTTAATATTTCTTTAGCTTCGCAACGAGCATAATCGTCAATCAATTCGATGCCAGGATCACCAGATTCAACAAGATCATCTGTGGAAGAAGAGTTAATGAAGAAATTGAAGATCATAAAAATTGCTTACTCTGGACAAAATGGGCGCCCCTAGAGAAGAAAGGCTCCCATGAATTCAAAGGTCGAAATGAAGTTTTTAGCTAGAGACGTCCCCAGAACAATCTTCTCAGAAAGGGTCTGGCTCCGCCATGAATCCTTCAGCTCACCCATCAGATTAGTCTGCAAGCAGGAAATTGAAGGCAAAGTAGGGGGTCAAAATGGTGAAAAGTTGAAAATATCAAAAAAATGACTTAACACTGCTTGAAGTGGGCGCCCCTAGTCAAGAAGGGCACCCAACTTCTCATGCCTTAGAGAAATTTGCAAAGTTTTCAAAGTTTCAAAATTGCAAAGAGGAAAAAGGCGTCCAAGTTCAATGAGCTGAGATTTTTAAGGTTTTGAAAATAAAAGCAAAAGAAAGCAAACCTATTTCAAAACCTTAAGTCTATTTAACACCTTTCTTTCATGTAATTTTTATTATTTTTGCAGGTAGCATTCAAAGGAGAAAGTTGGAGCAGCAAGTTTGAAGAAATTTTTCAAGATTCAAGAGCTCAGTTTGCTGGTTATTCATCAAATTTTTCAAATCAGCAACATAAACCCTTGCTTTTTATGCTTTTTCATCCAGAAGATCAAGTTTTTCAAGGAGAAGACCAAGGTTTTCAAATTTTCAGCCGTCTAGGTCTTATCACCTCATTCTTCTAAAGAAATTTTCAAGAACTTCATCAAGTTGCAGCAGCTGCTTTTTATTTGCATGTTAGTGAAATCCTCAGTGCATTCAGTTTTCAACCATTTGGGTCCTCTCAAATCAGTCTTCTGAAGAAAACCCATATCTCAGAAAATTTTTGAAAAATTTGTCCGTTGCAGCGAAGAAAATCAGCATTCTAAAAATACTGAGACAGACTTGCATCATATCAAGCCGGTGTTTGATTTACACACTTTGGAGAGCACAGACAACACCTCAATAAGGAACTTGGGACACTATGGACTCCTCGCAGCAGCGTCTATTCCTATATCAGTTCAGAGTCTTGAGTTCGTAATCGCTTGCATCAAGCATTACAACCTGGCTACTAGGGAGATTCAATCAATTGATGGTAGATTGATTTGCAATCTGAAGCCTAATATGATCGAGAAGTGTTTTTCCATTCCCCCATGGCCTGAAAGTGTTACTATCTCAAAGGGTGAATGTGAAAGGATATGGGAAATGCACAAAGACAAGTACAGTAAGAAGATTGCACAGAGATGGATGAAAGAGAAGCATAAGACTTTGCCAAAGAACGTCGGGCGAGGAGAGTTCAAGGATGAAATTGCTATCATAATCACCTTGCTCAACAGGGTAACTGGCTTAGAGGATGCTACCAAGTTTCAGCCTTGGATGTTTTACGCCATACCCCACATCATGAAGAAAACCGAGTTCTATGATTGGCCTACCTTGATCAATGACAGACTACATCAGCAGATAACAGAATACTTCCAATTTCATGAGTTCCATATGCTTTCTTACCTAGTCTACCCAGTGGCCTATCAAGGTCAATTCAGAGGGTTGAACACCAAGGGATCATTGAGTGTACAGCATATATATAACTACTATCCCCAGTTGGAATTCAAAAAGTCGTTGCATCACTACAAGAGAGTGAACGAGGCTTTTCTGATGTACACAGTGCGGGACCTGGACAATGAATTGCACGTCCATATCTCTTCAGTTGCCAGGGCAGCGATGGCGGAGTGGGCAGATTGGTTCATATGATTTCCTACTTTCACCTATCTCAAGGTCTATGGCTATTCAGGTGCCCCGCTCATGTTACCAAGGTATCCGTCAACGAGGTCGTCTTCATGGAGTTCTTAAGGCAGGCACACAATGTCCACATAGTCTTGAGGAATAGAAAGAAACCCTCCCTCCATTTTCCATTAGGGTTGGGAATTGTTGATGTGTTTTTCGTGACTGCACCAACGTAGAATAAAGTCGCCAACAGCTACCCTATCCTCTCTTGATCAAAGTATCCAGCATGCTAAGATTGCAAGAGAGTTCGTGCGTTCAACTCCAAGGTTCCTTCAATGCGAATAGTCTCAGTTGGCTCGATGTGATTTGCTGGTATTTCAAGGGGACTTACGGAATTGTTCGGCAGCGGAGAAAGGAATTCAAATGCTCGAAAGATTTGTCTATGAAGTTCTTGTTTCCTCAACTAACTTGAAAGTACTGAATTTAAAATGCAGGGTTTAGAGAGCTCTAATCTACTCTAAGGCATGGGCATGGCGATCAATTCTCACAAGCTTCAACCAGGCTCTGCTTTGCCTCGCTTCGAACAGCCTCCACAGAACCGGTGCAATCTTCAAAGGAGTAGCTCAAGGTGTTCAGATCACAACTTAGCATGAAAATACCATCACAACGACGCATATAAACGCACAAATCATGATCGAAGTTAAGTACATGATATTCCAGTTGACCACACAAGGCGCATTCATCATCAACGAACACACTAGTGGTATGGATAGACGAAGTTTGCTCAAATTGAAGACCACATTCCACAATTACTATCTACTACTTGCATGAAATGAAACTTATTCTACTTTAAGTCACTACTCGAATCAGAAGGACGAAGAAACCTTGCTAGCTACTCACAACAAAAGACGAAATTCATCATCAATGAAAATTCTTTTTATTGGGAGAGTGTTCACAACAATTTCTTACAAAGTTTTAAGGAAAAACTTTCCTTCTTCTTCAACTACTCTATCAATCTATACTAAGCTACTTCTAATTTGTCCCTTTACTCTAATTCTACTCTGATTCTACTTCTAATGAGATACAAATGAGGGGAACTCCCCCTTTTATAGTTGGCCAAGTCCAACGGACGGCTCAGATTACAATCGGCTGGATGGCCCAAATTGTGCCACCTCAGCCCTAAACAAGATTCGCCCTAAAAACCGCCACAATGGAGAGTGGGGCAATAAATGAACAATTAATGGCCACCATCTTCTAGAAGATTTCAGCCTTCAAACGCGTTCATATTGCTCTTCATCTTCTTCTTGACGTTGTTCTTCAACTTCGCTCGAGCTTCCATTCTTTTCTTCATCTTGATTTTTGAAAACATTTCTTCTCTGTCACTAAGTCTCAACACTTAGCCATTTTCTTGCAACTTTTCTTCCTTCGAGATTGAAATGTCATCATGGAGTACTTGCTTCATCTTCCTAAGTCATCGCCGTTTGGTCTCGACGTTCCTCCTGCAAAACAAGTAAAGGGAAGAGTATTAGAACACTTCATAATATAAATTCACCTTGCTTACCAGGATTTTCATGTTTTGACTTCCAAGCGTTCATCGTCTTCACTAGCCAACTTCGCGTTCAAATTCTTCATGCCTTAGCCAAATTTCCAACCCACCTTGCATTCTGCTCGGCGCACTTCACTCTGATATTTCATCCAACTCAGGCTCGAGAAAGAAAAACTTTCATCAGGAACTCGATCAAAAATCATCTAGGCGATCATTTTCAAATTCATCTGCCAAGGCACTTTTATGTCAACAACACATTTTATTCCATGCCTTAGAAATTTTTTTCAAATTTCCCTTAGGAAATTCATTATTTGAGTGCCTATCAAAAATCTCCATCCTGAAATCCTTGGCGAAGTGCAAGAGACACTAAAATCCATTCCTCGTTGACAATCTTCAATACCCAGAAGAAAATTTTCTCCAGAATGTGCCAAATTCATGGGTATACAACGAACAGGTTCATTTAATTTTTCTTGAATTTTGAACCTTGGAAAAATAAATTTTAACAAATTTAATCCTGTTCTTCATATATGTGAACATTTCTTGTTGCTCTGACTTGGAAATATTTTTGTTGACCTTGTGCAGCTGGCATCATCGGACTTCTTCACTAGCAATCCTGCTCGTGCTCTAGGAAATTTCATCACTATTTCAACTTGGGCGTATTTCTCCTAAGGAAAATTTACTTGCCTTAGAAAAAAAATTTTGAATCACTCAGCACTTTTGAAAATTTTGCCTTAGGAAATTTTTATTCAATTTTATTCATCTGCCAGTGGTGAAGAAATTCACTTTGCCTTGGAGAAATTTCTTTTAAAATGCCTTGGGCGCATTTTATATTCTATGAGGGACATTTTCATTTTAAAATTCCCACGCCTAGCACATTTTACTTCATGTTATGGACTTTGGGCGCAACTCATATGTCATGAAGAATATTAGCCATGCCTTAGTAACTTCCCTCTACCAACTTTACTTTGTTCAACGCCTTAACTCCTTGTCTTCACTTGCCTCACCTTGGGCGCATTTCCCATAGATAGAAGAATTTTACACTTTCAATGCCTTCACTTTACTTTCAATTTTGCATGGATACCTTTGTCCTTTTTCCTCCTTTGCATGAATACCAACTTTGCATGGGCGTTTGTCTTTTTGCATGTTTTGCATGTATACCTACTTTGCATGGGCGCATTTGGGTTAGGCAAGAGGATCAACTTACTACGCCTTGACTTGTGACTCTTAAGCTTCTTCATTTTTGTCTCCATATGGCCCCATTTGGGCGCATTTTGCACCTCATGAAGGATGCAAATTGTTGACTTCTTTGACCTTCTTGAGAGGTGGGCGCATTTTAGCATGTGAGGTGGACGAAACTCATACTTAGAAAAAATTTCAAGTATCTTTCACCAACTTTTCCTTGGGCGCATTTTGGCATGAGAGGAGGATAAGCATTTCACACTTAGAAAAATTTTGCATGCCACTACCCTGAGTTGGGCGCATTTTAGAGTAGCTGCAGGATAAAACTCTTTGACCTTCTTTTGACTTTCTTGTTGAACTTCCTTTGTGGGCGCATCTTGCCATGCATGAAGGATGAAGCCTAGACTTAGAAAAAAAATTTAGCATCTTGTGCTTGAAGGCGCATTTGGGGGGTGGTGGAGGATATTTCCATGCCTTAGAAATTTTTGCTATCAACTCTCTCAATGTGGGTGCATTTTGATGGGTGAGGAGGATGAAACATGTTGACTTTCCTTGACCTTCTTGTTGCATGGGCGCATTTTAGCCTAGGAGGTGGACGAGTTTTATACTTAGAATTTTTTAGCACTTTACTCCACCAACTTGGGCGCATTTTACCCAGTGAGCAGGACGAAACCAACACTTAGAAAATTTCTTGATGTTATTAGCTTGAAGTGGGCGCATTTTCATGGTGGTGCAGGATGAAGTTCCAAACTTAGTCACTTTTTCTATGTTTTCGCCAGCTTCTTTGTGCCTTACTATTTATAGTAAGTCCTTCAATTCTTGCATCTTTGAAGCTCAGAATGATTTGAAATTTTGAACGCTGGATCCTCACAACTTCATCAACCTGTTGACACTGCTATTTCAGGTTGGCCTGCTATTTATAGCCCATTTCTGAAGGTGGTTTGCTATTTATAGTAACTGTTTGTTTCTGATACCTCCACAACTCCGTTTGATTTGAAATTCGAATGATGTGCTCCTCACCACGTGACCTGCCTGCTGACATCGGCGCCTGCTGCTGACTTTCTATTTTTACCCTGTTTCCAAAATGACTTACTATAAATAGTAAGTGTTCTATTTGTCTTCAAATTTTACCAGCAGATAGCTTGAAGGATGCTGATCGCGGTGGTTTACACCGGTTTTCGAAAATTCTGACTTTTTACCCCTCTTTTCAGGCCCCCGAAGCTAGAAACCCTAATTTGTTTTGCATGCATATCAAATGATTTCCGTTTGTTCTCGTTTCTGTTGCATTGCGATCAGCTCGTGATTCTGAAGCGCTGGGAGGCGGCTGCCGGGATGCACCTGCTAAAAATAGTAAGTTCCTCACTGAGTGACCATCTCCATTTGCATGTCACATCACTACGTAGCTCTCGAAAACCCATAAGGAATATGCGGACATGTAAAGAAAACCCTGACATGCAAACCCTAAAATAGCCTCTGAAGGCTGAACTCTGAAGGTCATTATCTCGTTTTGCATGTTACACCATCGCGAAGGTCTCAGAAAACCCAGAAGGAATATGCAGACATGCGTTGAAAATTCTTCGTTTAAGCCTTGAAATCTGCTCCGAAAGCTGAATTGCTAAAAATAGTAAGTTGTCCGTTTTAGCTCAAATTTTGCACGCGAGCAGTTCGATGTGTTCTAAATGCAATGTGACTGTCGGAATTTCAAAAAAAAAAAAACTGACAGAATGCCCTGAATTGCATACTTACTAAAAATAGTAAATACCCGGAATTTGATGAAATTTCAGTGAGGGCCTGCTGGAAGCACACTGACAGCAATGTTAATCTCTGTTTTTAATTTATTGACCTCATTCAACCTCGGACTAACCAAGAAAGAACAAACCCTAATTTTCAGACTTGGCCAAAATTTCACGTTTAAACTCAATGGCGGATACATCCCCGGAAAGGCAGACAGTAGAAAAGAGAGGCAACAACAAAACGACCCAAAAGCAAAGCCAAAATTAGGGGGTCCCCATTTGCAATGGGGCGATGTGTGAAAAAGGTCACAACAGGAATCTATACATGCAAGACTGTTGTCGATGCTAAGACAATGGGAGATGAGTTAGATAAACTCGGCCTCAAGTCTTACAGCAAGAGGCGATCATTTGATCCTCATGGTGTCTACGCTGGCCGACTTGAGAAAAACTATGCTCATATATCTGTCCTTGAAGATTTTTGGGCTAATTGTACAGAGGAGTTCGAGGTACGGAGGCGTAGTTACAGCAGGCTCACTCTTCACCAGATGAAAGACTGTTTAAATGAAGACATAGAAGGGTTGTCAGAAGATGATGATAAGGATGTGCTTCTCCCGATGTATACTCATAAGCGAATTGAAGATCAGCCCCTTTCACAAGTTAACTGGGCTAATAAAGAATCCCTCTCAGTTGAAGACAAGACAAGACAAGTCCTTGAACATAGCAAGGTTTTCCTAATCCTTAAGAGGAAAAACTCCATTCCAGTAGAAGAGCCGCCAAGGACAATCCCCTCTTCCTCCAAAGCACAGTCAAAAGGAAAGGGCAAAAGTCAGTCTCAAAAAGGCATCAAAGGTAGTAGATCAAGTAAAAATGTAAGAAGAAGGTTAGACTTCTCAGGCATAGTCATACAGGAGCAACCTACAGTTGTAACAGAAGCTCCTCATGACGAGCCCGTACCTTAGAAAGAAGCAGAGGAGCCACCTTTAACACGTCGTTGTACCTTTGACAAAACCTTTACCGATTCACATCGACCTTGATATTGAAGATGATGAAGAAATCGCAATAGTACCTCCTAAGGAAGTTAGTAAAGATACTACAATGTCTTGGCTTGAGAACTCCTTGGGAAGGGTGTAATGTCCCCTTCCTAGTCAGTACAGCTGGATTTGAGGTTAGCCTATCATTTTGATCCTCGTAGGCTGAAAGATGTGTGTAGAGGATCATTTGAGGCAGTTATCCGGTGTTTGGGAACATTACTCCTTCAGTTGTTTCAGGTTGGGCCTTCGCAGACTCTTTCAGAGAGGTTTTTCAGATACTTACTATTTATAGTAAGTCAGCAGGCGGAAGCTGCTATTTTGGGCAGGGCACCTGGTTTAGCTGGTCAGCTCAGTATCGACCTGGTTTAGCTGGTCAACTGAGTATCGACCCGGTTTGGTGTTTGGTTGAAAAATCGGGGGTTATCAGAAGCATTTAATAATATTTGAAGGAATAATTAATTTGACTTTATATTATAAAGTCATTTTAATGAAATATTAAAGTTAATATTTAAATGGCAAATTATAAAGTATTTTTAATACTTTATAAGGAAGGGGAAAAATTAACATTTAATGAGTTCAATATTCATTAAATTAAAAAGGACACCATTTAATCAAATATTAGCCTAAGTATTGAAAAGGGCGAATATTTATTATTAAATGCAATTTTATGGATTTAATGAGAAAAGTCGAATTATTGAGAGAAGCTATATATTCTTTCAAAGAGCAAATCGAATTTATGTGATTAATTATTCGAATTTGTTATCTTTTCTCTCTGAGAGCATTGGGGTTTGAGAAACCAGGGTTTCAGCAGATCGACAGGTTTTGAGTAACGTTCCCTCTTCAAGATCTGACATACTAAGACTGTTGAATACCAGTTGAAGATTGTCAAACATGGTGACTTCATACAAAGGTTGCAGTTGTGCTTATTGAATCGATTCAGGAAGGGTTTGAGTAGATTACTTATCAGTTATTGGTGGCGACTTATCTGAGATCATTTCACAGAGTTCTGGCAGTTTCTTCTTGAGGCCATACCATATTTATTGCTGCTGGCTGGGCTGTACTTTTCTGTACCAGCAAGGGACGTACTTCTTCAACTGGAGAATACACCTTCACCTTTGGTCTTCTGCCTTTTGCAACATGGACGCCTAGGGTTTCTGGAGATATTTCATCAGTTTCGAGGTGGGAGATTGCTTCATATCTTTCAGCCGTACCATTTCAGTGTCTCCTTCTGGCGCCTGCAAGCTTAACCAGGTTTTTAATAAAATGATTGCCTTTTTGTCTGAATGCTTAAATATTGCAGTTGTAATCATCTGGGAAGATTAATAAATTACCTGGCAACAGATTCGATCTATGTTTTGTAGTTTTTATGCATCTATTATTTTATTTAAATTTTCCATTCTTATTCTTACAAAATCGCAAATTCTTCTTTAGTGCAAAAATACCAAAAAATCACAAAATTCAGAAAACAAAACTATTACATCCCGATTGTATAGCTACTAGGCTATTAGAGTTGAATTAAGGATTGTGTTTGTAAAGACAATTTTATGAATAAATAAAGATGTGAATCACCTTGTTGTCCATATAAGTTTGTTGTACCCCAAAATTAAAATTTTTGTTACACTTAGACATTTTGAAGAAATGAGTAAGAGTCTTGTCAAATCAGTCAAAAAGGTCAAAATTTGGGTGTGCATGTCTTGCATGGAGGGTTAAAACACAAAATTTTCAATTTCTGACGATCTGGGTCTGCTAAGAGCAGCTTAACCTACAAAACCCAGATCTCAGTTTTTCATCCCTAAATTTTAGGAAAACTGCTATTTTAGAAATTTTCTCGAAATAGGAGCGTTTTCTGGTTTTTCTGGGTTTCTTTGAAGCGGATCGGCAAAATTTTCTAAAAATAGAAAATTTCTAAAAATAGAAAGTTGGTCCGACAGGGTCCGAACTGATTTTGATTGGCTCAAAATATGTCCGTATCAGGCTGGTGTAGTCAAAATCTTAAAATAATCAGTTTTGCCCTACTGGGTCTATTTAGCTTTTTCAGAAGCATATCTGGAGTTCCGAGCTCATCAATGGAGGTCATCCGACTGCCAGGCGTCAATTTTAGCATTCAAACTTCCGGCAGAAGGTGAAACGATAAACATGCACCAGGAACGAGGAAGAAGGTTGAAAAGTCATGAAAATTTTCTAAGTCTGCTGAGTTTGGGCACCTTAAGAAGAGAAAGGCGCCCACCTTTTTAGGTCACCAGATGAGTGAATTAGGGTTTGGATCTCAAATGGAAGTTGCTCAGTTTTCAGTCAGCTTCGCGATGGATGTCCCCGTCAGAGCATCCGACGATCCAGTCTCCAGCAAATTCAAGTCAAAGTGGAGGTATAAAATGAAGATTTGAAACTTGAAGAAGAATAAATCGAGAATTTTTCTAAGTCTGGAGAAACTGGGCGCCCTAAGAAGAGAAAGGCGCCCAACTTTTCAAGGGTGCAAGCAGATGAATTTGTAGTCGAAGCTATAACGGGATGTCTTCAGAATTCAACAGGCTTTCCGGTGAGCTATCCAGCACGACAAACGGAACTCGCAGTCATCAGATTCAAAGGGGTGAACAGAGGGTCCGATGAGAGTTGAAAAGAAAAATCCAAAAGCAAAAGTGAAAAAATCAAAAATAAACTAAGTGTTGATAAACTGGGCGCCCCCAGTCAAGATAGGCGCCCAACCTTTTGAAGGGTAAAAATCCACTTTTTGACAAACGTGTCTCCAGAGGACCCCTCTTCATTCTCCGTCAACTTCGCGGTGAGCACAACCATCAGTCAATCCGACGCTCGGTACCTTAGATTCAGAGAAATCATCTGTAGAAGAGAAGCTAACGAAGAACTTGGAAATTAGGAAAATGGCTAACACTGAAGAAGTTGGGCGCCCCTAGAAGGAAAAGCCTCCCGTGAATTCGGAGGTCAAAATCATGTTTTTAGCAGGAGGTGCCTCCAGAACGTCCTTTTCAGAATCAGTCAGGCTCCGCCGTGAACCACTCAGCTCGCCTGTCGGATTAATCAGTCAACGAGAAATCAGTGGTGAAGTGGCATGTTAAAATTGAGAAAAGTTGAAAAAGTTGAAATTTTGACTAAGTCTGGTGAAGTTGAGCGCCCCTCTTGGAGAAAGGCGCCCAAAGTTTCATGCCTTAGAAGATTTTTGAGAGTTTTCAAAATTTTCAAAATTTGCAAAAGAAGAGGATGGCGTCCAAATCCGAGGAGGCTGAGATTTAGGGTTTTGAAATAAAAAGAAAAAAAAAACAAAGGCAAAGATGAAACCTAAAGTCTATTTTAACACTTCTTTTTCAATGTATTTTTTCATTATTTTGCGGTAGCATCCAGGGAGGAGAAGTTGGAGCAAGCAAAGTTTGAAGAAATTTTTAGCGATTCAAGAATCCATAGTTGCTGGTTTTACATCAGATTTTTTTCAGACCAGCAAGCATAAACCCTTGCTTTTTCATTTTTGTTCAGGAGGTCAATTTTTTTCAAAGCGAGAAGGCCAAAACTTTCAATTTTTTGATCATCACGGGTCTTTTTTTTGCCTCTATCTTACGAAGAATTTTCAAGAACTTCATCAAGTTGCAGCAAGTGCTTTTATTTTGCATGTCAGTGAAAACCTCGGTGCATTCAGATTTCAACCATCTGGGTCCTTTCCAATCAGTCTTCTGAAGAAAACCCATATCGCAGCTTTTTTTCCAAAACCTAGGGTTGGCTGCTTTTTCAATCAAACGTCAGAGTTTTGCAAATCCAATCAACTGGGTCCATTTCTAATGATACTCTGAACAAAACCCAGATGCCAGCTTTTTTCGGGAAAAATTGAAGAAATTAGGGTTTGCTGCTTTTTCAGGCTAAAATCAAGATTTTCAAAAACGGACGATATGGGTTGTCTTGCATGCGACATTACGAACAAAACCCATATCTGGAAAAATTTCTCAAAAATTTCGTCCGTTGAAGCACAAAATCAGCATTCTAAAAATAGAAATTGCATAAGACTTGTCTGAACCAAGGCGAGTTTACAGTCATTCTTCAAGTTTTCTGAAATGGAGTACACTCCTAATGTTTTCAAGTCCGAATCAGCACTTTTTCACAATTACATCAAAACGGCTGAGACAGACTTGCATCATGTCAAGCCGGTGTTCGACCTACACGCCTTGGAGAGAGCAGGCAATGCTTCAATCAGGAACCTGGGTCATTCTGGACTCCTCGCAGCAGCATCTATTCCTATATCAGTTGAGCCGCCCGAGTTGTAATAAGCATTAAGCATTACAAGCAGGCTACTAGGGAGATCGATCCAGCGGATGGTAGAGTTGATTCGCAGAGTCTAAAGCCGGATATTCTTGAAAAGCGGTGTTTTTCTATTGATGGCATAGATGCACCGAACCGGGACACAATCTCAAACTTCCTAGCGGATGTGATCGAGTTTTAAAGCAGCTTTCTTCTAGAAGCTTTCTTTCCCGCTTTCTTTCTATTCTTGGAATAATCCTTATCCATTCTTTGAGGATAGAAAGAAGATAAGATGTAATAGTTGGCGTTTCCCGCTTTTTCTGCTTTTTAGGGTTTTAGTTGTTATCTTGTTTCTAGATTTAGTAATAAAGCTTGCTTGCTGAGCAAGCCCTAGATTGTGAAAGCAAGGATATTTTAGGGTTCCCTACTCCTCTGCTTCTCTATAAATAAGAGCCTTTGCTCATTTAGTTTCTTTAACGGTTATTGTCATAGCAAATTGCGAGCCTGAATTGCAGCAAATTGTTATTCAGTTTCAGTTCACTTAGTTAAACCGTGCTAGTGAGAACAAAACGCTGAGCCTATTGTGCCTTCTATTTGTTGCTCAAGTATTGTTCATTTGTGTTGTGATAAGCAAATTGTTGAGCCTCTTTAGCCAACAAGGAGTTAGTAAGATTGTTGTTTTCTATTGTGTTAAGAATAAGTTTGCAAGCCTCCTTAGCTGCAATTTCTTGTTCAAGGCATGTTAGAAGTGAGCTTTGTTTCAGAGATTTGAGTAATAAAATCATGAGCCTCTTTTGCCTTGGTCTAAAATCTCAGATTTCCGTTATTTGTGTTATACTTTTATGATCTTTATTTCAGCTTGCAGTGAAGTGTGTAGGTGTTCATTGAAAGAGAGATTATTGAAGCATTTTTGTCAGAGAATCTACCTTGTTAATTTCTAACTTCTCTTGCTCTGCTATTACTTGAGAGGTTAGGAACGTCTTTAGTTTAAGTTAGTCGTAGTTGAACTTCTTATCAGAAAATCTCAGCTGCGGCGTTTGTGTTTAAAAAACCTTGTGCTCTAAGCTAATCCAAAAAGATAGGCAACTTAGTTTTAGTTTACTTTCTTTCAAACACCATCAACAAGAGGGAGCTTCCCCTCCTAATTTGAAGAGCAGTTTATCTATGCATAGCTGTCCGTTTTCAAATCCGCATACCAGAGGTGCGAATTTAAACGCCAACAAAGTTTCATACATTAATGATTGTCTCATTCTTATGTTATTTATTTGATATTAATCATGGTGAAAAATGTGCATAATAAGATTTATACGTGATGTTTTTATATCTTATGAAATTTATATGTATTGCTAATTTTGTGAGCAACTGACTGCCATGAGTTTATAATTATGGATGCAGGTATGAGAACCAGTCCTCCAGACAGAGGGGAAATATCACTTGGGAGAGGGGTATTGGTCGTTTAACCGGTAAAGTTAATCAGTTGAGCATGCACACACATTGTGAACGGTACATAGGAACCAGGTTAGATAAGTTAGTCTTGATAAGTCGTCCATAGGCTTAGGAGTTTGATTTACTTCCTTATGCTTTATGTGATGTGATTGTTAAAATATCAGTTTGACTAAACTGTGACTCCCTGTGTATGAACGAAATAGTTGATATATGATAAAGGTCAAGTGGGTACGTATACACATACATATATTGTGTACATGTATCTAAATGTATAGACATATCAATACGTACGTACATTAAGCAGATGGATATGCTTGTACGCATGTGTCGACATGTATATACGCATACATACGTATACACAAGAAATATATATAGGCATGTATATATGTACACAACTTGTCTTAACATCTTTTATATAAATAATATTTCATATAATGTTGTCTAGGAGATTTACGTATGTCTTTATGTGTAAATATATATATTAATAAAGTGATTATTAATATATATATCTATACATAAGGAATACGTAAATAATAATATATTTGTATATTTTATAAATTAAATGTGTTAATATTAAAATTAATATATTTTTATATATAAATACGTTTATATATAAAGAAATATTAATGTTTAATAAAATACATTTATAAATAAAATATACAAATATATAAAATTTAAATTTAAATAAAGGAAAATAATTTCAAATGTTTAAAAGAGTAAGCATTATTCTTTGAAGGATAAAATCGCAATATATATATATTGTGGAAGTAAAAATTCAAAAATGTAGCCGCATGAAATATTTAACTCATTGAAATACATTTCAAAAGAAACGAACTTCACAAAGGAATATTTGAAAAGTTTAAACTTTAGAAAAAACGAATGGAAAACAAATTTGGACATTCCCGTGAAAATACGGAAGCTCCTGCGCAACAAAAAATGCAGGGAGAAGTATTCAAACTAAAGAATATGGAAATGGCGATGGATTTCAATGCTGTAACAAGCGGAATGTTGACCTAAAAATGCAGCAATAAAACCATTTCGAATTTATACGACTGGCAACAAAACGTGTACCAGTAGGTGGCGTTTTTGTTTGTTGAGTTGAAAAATACTTCAACTGTTGGCTCCATGAGGTCGAATCATCTTTGGAAATCATGACTAAGGGTTTGATGACATGACAAGTGACGATTTGACCAGGTAAACATGTCAGTCTATCATTTTACATGCCCAGAAATGGGGAATCTGTTGTTATTTCAGCTTATAAATACTTCTCTATTCTCCATTCGAATACACTCATTGTTTTCTCAACTTAGGCGTTTTTAGAGAGTTCCTATATTGCAATTGTGAGCTTCTACTGTGAGTTAGAGTTACTGTTTTGCATCATAGTGATTTAGTGAAGGAAATTAGAGTTTTCTTCATCTGTAATTCTTAGACTGTGAAGTATTAGTTAGCAATTTTCCAGTGGAAAGTTTCTGTTTGAGAAAGTGTTTTGGAAGAGTTTTCTACTCAGGAGGAAGAGGGGAAACTTCATTCTGTCATCATCAATTGAAGGCTGCTGTCAGAAGTGCATTGGAAAGGAGCTTAAAAGTATATACAGGCATGTTTCTTAATTGGGATTTATAGCTTAACCTGTCTTTTTATTGTTTTAGAATTGTTGGTTGCATTTGATATGAAATAAGTAAACTATCCTTAGCAATCAAGTTTCGTTTGATAGGCTGTTAATGCATAATGATTCAAGGGATTTCATTTTAAGTAAGGGGTAAAAGTTTAGGGAATAACAATGTAGCTAAAGGAGAAAGCTTGAGCAATTCAATATATTTAATTGATGGATTAAGGAAGATTTAAAAGGAATTGGGGTTTTAAAAGAAGGGATTCAATTTGATTAAAGGGTTTAAAATCAACTTAGCTTTATATGCATTGTAATAAAAGGTTGTCTCTTGTGTGTGTGATGATTGATTTATAGTGCTAAAAGTTTATGCATTTATTTGGAGTTACAAAATTGTATGATCTCCGTATATGGAGAGTACGTAGAGTAAGTATTAACTTCCAGGAACGAAATGGCGTCAAAACTAAGTGTAATCCTAGCTTGTGTTATTAGGTTAACATTAGTAAGCTTCGCTCCTAGGATAAGGATTTCCGGAAATAGGAGATAGGATAGTGAACACTTGTTTAAAGACTCATTTCCAATAAACTGTTTGAGGTAGGAAGTTTGGGGAAAACTAAACCCATTGAAGGACATGGCCTACGCATAGAGTAAGGTAGCCCAAAGGCAAATCGGCCCTGAGTAGTGTAAGTGATAGATGACTTACTCAGTCGTTTACTGAACCATAATACTATGGCCATAGTAATGTAATGTACCTACATCCTCTTAGTTTAGGGAGATGATTACATTGTCAGTTCACAGTGATCCAAAACGTACATACTAGGTTGGGATTGTAAGATACAAGAATCTAGTAATGTAGGACACGACACTATGCTCAGTTGGTTAATGGAATCGGTTACTCAACCAATCCCTTCGACGAAGGGAGGGCCATTCATTGAAAAATGAATGTGCGGGGGACCGCATTATTAGTCCGTGGTTGGCGGAAAAGCACCCGAGTTATGTTTCTCCTCCACAACCTGACAACCAAAGAACCAAGATTTGAAAGGGAAGAACCTGGACCGTCTTACTTCTATTTGTGCAAAAGCTGTTAAAGCTGTGTATGTTTTCTTATACTTTCATACTCTATTATTCATTGGAAATAGTTAAAGTTATTTATATGGGAAAAGCTTTGAAATCATATTTATATGTTGTACTTTATTTTGAAAAGGAAAGAAAAATTTTGTTACTATGTTATTTACTCGTTTACTTTGGTTAAAAGTTATAAAAATTAGAATTTTTTATTTTACGTAGATGTCGGGTCGTTACAAAAACAAAATCTCAATGTTATTGGTCTCTTACAAAGGGTAAGAAGAAGGCCTTCATATGAGGTGAGTGTTGATGATCTCGATAACATCTATCAGGAACCTCCTAAGAAGAAAGCAAAGAAGCAAGTTCACTTTGATAAGAATCCTGATAACGAGATAGTCATGGAGACTGCATTGCCCCCATAAGACAAGAACAGGGATGAGGTGAATAATGATAACTTTGTGATGGTCAGGGCTAATCCTGGTAGAAATACCAGACATGCGGATGTGAGTCTATTCAGAGTTGTGTCCAAAAACCTTCAGGAAAGAGTGCTCAAAGATGGAGAAGACAAGGCAGCCCTCAAGGCTGAAAATCAGCAGCTCGGGCTTTATATTTCTAACCTCGTTCATGGTTCTTCACAGGCAACCCAGTTGCTGCCCCAGATTTTAGAGACACCAGCTGATCATCATCAATTGAGACAGCTAGTCATTTGTGGGAAGGAAACTCAGGAGTGGATCGAGAGTTTCATTGTTAGGGGAAAGGAGATCTTGGCACGGATGTTTCAGTTGAGAGAAAGCGCTTATGAGCTACTTCAAGGTATCCAAGGGTTTGAACAAACACTGGCTGAAGTAAGACCAAGGCATGAAATCATCATTGCTGATTTAGACACAGCCTATGGTTTAGCAGTTTCAAAAGAGCACAAGAGACAAATCCTTGCTTGGAGAGAGCGTCATGTTTTTAAAGTTAAAACCTATGAGAGGATATCCGAGGAATTTATCGCCTACAGACAAAGGGTGATTGAAGCTCTTCTTTTCATCAGTGAGTTCATCACAAAGATTCCTTCTCGGTATAGTCTTGAAGATAGTTCCTACGTCGGGCTTGATGAAGTGCAGGATCAATTTCAGAGTGTTGTTCATAGTTGCAATCCACTTGGCGGAAGGATGAATCATATTTCGATGATGTAACCAAAGTTTGAGAAAGCGGCCAATGAGGTCAAAGATTTCCTTAGGTCTGTTGCAGATGCTGAAGATATTCTAGAAAAGCGGTGTTTTGCTATTGATGGCATAAATGCACCGAATCGGGACACAATTTCTAATTTTCTAGCGGATGTGATCGAGCTTTAAAGAAGCTTTCTTCTAGAAGCTTTCTTCCCGCTTTTTGTCTATTCTTGGAATAATTCTTATCCATTCTTTCAGAAGAGAAAGAAGATAAATGTAATAGTTGGCATTTCCCGCTTTTTCTGCTTTCTTAGGTGTTAGATGTTATCTTCTTTCTATTGGAAATATTGTCATTGATGTCAAAGGTACAAAGACGAAGCTTGCTAAAGGAAGATTGGCGGATATTGCCATCATTGAGTCAAGGTAAAATGAGAAGATGAGCACAATTGAAGATAACACATTTTGAAAGAAAGAACTGTTGGAAATGTTGTCACTGATGCCAAGGTAAAATCAATGTTGGAACATATGAATCAGATTAGAGCATCATAAGTTTCATTATGAAAAGACCTAAACAGATCACATAGGATTCAGAATGCAAGACTTAAACAGATCACCATAAAGTTCAAGGTTGCTGGTTCAAAATACATTCAGATTTATTAATGTTCAGATTCAAGATATGCCTCATCTCCAAGTGCAGCTATAAGATAAAAGTAAATAAAATAAGAGTTGCTAATTTGTTAACAAGCCAAAATTGTCTTATTCAAAGATATAGGAGGTGATATGATTTTTAGTTAAGTAACTTAACAAAAAACAGAAACTATAATCCAAAAAGCAACGATGGAAAAAGAAAGAATAAAAAATAAAGAGAACGCAATATAAAGACAAAATTAGGAAAGAGACAAAATTCAAAAAAGACAAAATAAGAAAAAGTCAAAAGCAAGCAAAAGCTATTACGATTTGTCTCTTAATGAAAAGGTACGTCTAAAGGAAATGATAGTTCAAATAAACAAATACGTCTCTTAATGGAAAGATGCGAATCATCAAAGGATAGATTCAAAACAAATTCAAACTAATTAAAAGAAGAGATACGATCCTTTGAAGAGTTACATCTTTTGATGTAAGTACGTCTCTTGAGAAGATATAATAAGAGAGTTAAGATTTTCTGAGTGCAGTGTGAGGGTAATAAATGTATATTATCTGAAGAATATAGAGAGAAAAAATAAGTGGTGGAATAAATGATATATCTCTAATCTTAAACGGGTGTGTTGTGGATTTTATTGAACATCATTTATGATAGAGAGAAGAAAATGAATATCACTTATAAGTACAGATTGAGTAGCTGTGTGTGAATAATGAATCTTTCTGAGCATTTAAAAAGAAAAAATCATATACACTGCAGCAGGTATATGAATATGAGTTTACAGATAAAAGAATGATTTCAAGCAGACTTTTGTTAAGGAAATATTATAGTGTTGTTGTATGTGTTGAAAATTGGGAAGAAGCAGATATACAGAGTATATATTGTTGTACACAAAATAAAAAATTTTGCTTCATCAAGGCATTTTGTTTAAAGAGTCTAAATCTTGCTAAAATGATGTCAAGTATAGTTTTTGGGCAATATCAAGCGTGGAGTTTTGTCAATAGTTTGTCAGTCAAAGTCAGTTTTATTGATCAGAACCTGAAGCAGAGACTCAGAATGGAGCATTTCACGATGGAGGAGCGTCTCACGACAGCATTTCATGTTGCACATGGTCATTTTAGTGATCGTGGTGATGATTTCAAAGGTTAAAATTATGAGGATTTCTCAGAGAAAAACAAGAAAGCGCAACTATAGCCTAGGGGCGCCCTTCTAGAAGGAGGTCAAGGTCTTGTTAAAAATGCTCATAAATATAGTCAATCTCTTCAGAATTGGTCTAGTTATCCGACGAGCTAATCAGCGAAGCTTTCCGAGACCCACAGCTCCGGTAACTGGTGACAGAAGATGAAATTTCCAAAGTTCCAGATATGAGAAATTTGTCCTTTTCAGGCAAAAGCGCGCCTGTAGCTTGAGGGCGCCCATCTTAAAGAGGGGGTAGATCTTGGTACTTTTGGTAGCTGATACAGTCAATTTATTCTCAACTAGTCTGCTCGTCCAACAAACTATCAAACACAGTCGTTCGAGTCTCAGAGCTCCGGCAGCTGACAACTGAAGATGAGCTTATAATGGAGATTTCACGTTCCAAAGCTTCTTCATTGCATTTCCAGCGCAACTACAGCTCAGGGGCGCTGGTTAAAATGACCCTTACGATGGTAAAATTTACTGACGAAGTCTTCCTGACATCAATACTACTCTAGTCCAGCTTCTCGATGCATCATCCTGCCTATCGATCCGACATTCCAGGTGATCGTGGCAGAGATTCTACCAAGCACGTAATTTCACGGGTGGACCAACAAAAAATTTGCATTGTATTTCTACAGTCCAGGGGCGCCTAGCTTTTAGGCCTATCAGATGAGGTCGTTCGCATTTGAAGTCTTCACGACTTTCGAGCGTATTTACTTTATCTATTCAACGAGCCTAGCCGTCAGCCTTCGAGATTTGGCAAACGCTCATACGTGCGAGGTCTTTGGCGAAATGCTGAAAAGTGAAGATATCCGGAAAATGGCTAAGTCTGGAGCGGATATTTTAAATAAAATACGCACTGGCGTTTTTGAGGTCTTAGAAGCAATTTTCTTGCTTTGTCACCTCTAAAGACTTCTCTTGTGGGCCCTTCTAGTTGTCCGTTAAAACAGATAGTGCCTGAATCGGATCATCCCAGCTCCAGATATCAGAGGTCAAAATAGGGCATCTAGTTGAAAGTTTGACTTTCGTCAAAATGGTGCCAGTGCAACTGAGAGCCAGGGGCGCTTTTTGTAAGAACCCTTGTGGTTCTCAACCCCGAAACCCTGACGAAGAATGTTTTTGCAAGTTTGTATTTTTTTGTGTTTTTTGAAGTTTTCAGACAAAATAAGAGCTGCGATTTTACTAATAAATGCTTAAAAAATTCGTAATAAATTAAAATGCAAAGAATAGGCTCAGATCTTGATCATTTATCATAGGCGCATCATTTTATTGAAGATTCAGAGCATTTACAATAAAGGAATATGACATATGAATGAAATGGGAATTTATTTGTTCAAAAACCTGATTGCTGTTGCAGCAAGATGCCAGAATGAAGAGATGGTATGGCTAGTATGAATCTCCCAACTCAGGACCAGAAAGGATCACCAGAAACCCCAAGCGCCCAAAATGCAACTGCCAGATGCTGAAGACCCAAGGCGTCTTCCTCTTGCAATGAAAAGTACGGCCTTTTTGCAGTGGTACGGCCAGTACCAGCAGTAGTAATAAATGCAGTACAGCTCAAGGAAATAAATGCCAGATCTCTGTAAAAGATATCTCTGATGGGACGCCTCAACTGCCAGATGAATAATCTCTGCTAACTCTGAATGAATAAATCAATGAACTCAATCTGTAACTTCTGAATGAAGTCACCAAGATGCAATCTTCAACTGGTATTTCACAGTCTCAGTATGCCAATCTCTGAAGAGGTATCGTTCTCCAGAAATGAATCGCCTGCTGAAACCCTAGGGTTTTGCAAACTCCAATGCTCAGAGCAAAATAAGACAAAAGTTGAATAACATATCATAATGATTCGATTTGTCCTTTCCTGAGAATATATACTTGTGAAAATTAGACCCAATAGCTCATTTTAATAATCATTTAATAAAATGATTAAATGTTGCGCTTTTGACTTAGGAGAAAATCATTTGATAATTGGCGCCTTCAATAATGAATAATAAATATTCATTTTATCAAATATTAACGCTTTATTATAAAGTATAATAAATACTTTATAATATGCCAATTTAATTAAATATTTAAATAATTAATAAAGTGACTTTAATATAAAGTCAAAAGTATTAATTATTTCATTAAACCATTAAATACTCCAATATTTCTCCGTCAGACTGTCAAACTGAAGAACTGGATCGACTCCGAGCTAACAAGCTGAACCAGGTGCCCTGCCCAAAATAGCAGCTTCCGCCTGACCTAACTTTCTAAAAATAGAAAGTATCTGAAAAACCCCTCTGAAGGATTCTGCGAAGGCCCAACCTGAAACAACTGCAATACTGAAGCTACAAAACACTAAGTAACTACCTCAAAAGATCCTCTGCACACATCAGTCAGCCTATGAGGATCGAAATAATAGGCTCACTCCTCGACAAACAATGTCAGCTAAAACGGGGACATTACACTTTTACTTTTGAGGCCCTTAACACAGCTTTCAAATGTCTTGCGTACAGTTGTTGGATGCAGAATGTCTCCAGTCATGCAGTGAGCTTGATTTCCTGTCAGCAGGGTTCACCGTTCGCCGTCAGCAGCCGTTTGAAGTGTCAGATGGCAGTTTAGGAAAATGGTTAAGTCTGGAACCTGTAAATGAATTTAATCAAGGGCGCCAAATTTTTTAGGGTGTTATATGATGGATTTTGCAGTAGTGTCTCCCAACAGACATTTCTTCCTTGTTCAGTAGGCTTTCCGATGAATTCTCCAGCTCGATCTCAGCATCTCTCGGTCACCCAGACAGTGACGAAGATGGCCAGTCATAACTTTGTCGTCGGCTATAAAATAGGAAGTTAATAAAAAGTGCAATATCTTCAGCAAATGGACGCCTATGAGCTCAGATGATGACTTTTTGGAATCAGTGAAGTCTAACGGTGAATCCTAAAGCTTCATTCGAATTTTCAACTGAAGTTAAATAATATCTAATATTTATTTTGCATACATTAAAATGGCGAATCTCTAAAATTGATGCCTTTCCAAATTGCATGATGAATATTAATTTATTATTATTTATTTCCGGACTCAGTGTCAATATCAGTGTAACTGAAAGGGGTCCAATTAGAAGCCTTCTATTTTCAGCTGAGGTTTTAAATCTTGCAGTCAACAAGTTGGTGCGAATTTTCTCTTATTTAAACATGGCACCTTCATTTATTATTCACCAAGCTTCAAGAGAAATTCGTATTTTTAAAGAGAAATCCATATTTTCAAACAAAATTCGTTTTTCTTCAAGGCAAAGGTGTGCTTTTCAAGAAAAATTCGTATTTCTTCAAAACAAAGGCGCAACTTCAAGGCAAATTCATTTTTCTCAAGCAAAAGCGATTTTCCAGATCAAAGGAAAATTATTTATCAATAGTCAAGGGCGATTTCATCAAAACACTTTCTTTGCAGGTAAAAGTCAGAATTATCAGCAGACTTCAGACAAGATGGCGATTTTAGCAGAAGCAGAGCACTAAAAACTTCTTTCTTCTGTCCTAAATTCTTCTATTTCTCATCTTAAATTCTTTCGCATGTTTGAAGAATTGGCAATTTTGGCAAAACAAATCATCTAGGTTGATTCAGAATAGCTTCCTCGAGAAAACCCATGTGCCAGAATTTTTCAAGAAAATTTACTCCAAAGCATCAATTCTCGAGGCTCTAATTTTCTCAACTGAAAATTCCTTGCATGGTCGAGTAGAAGTCAAATTTTCGCATTTCTGACATTCTAGGTTGTCTTAGAATCTTTTTCTGGACAAAACCCATATCTCAGAATTTTTTGTGAAAATTGCTCTCCGATAGGTTATTTTTAGCCTCAGCAAGGTATTTTTAGCTTTCCGGAAAAGTTGTCAAAATATAGCCGTGTTCACAGTCAATAGGCGAGTTTTTCAGAATGCAGTTCACACAGACTGAATTCAAGACCAAATCGGTCTTAATTCATGATTTCGTCGGAAAAGCTGAGACCGATTTGTATCAAGTGCTTTTAGAGGGTTGGCAGCAAGTTCGTTTGCATTTCTCACAACCAGAGTGTGTGCAGTCAAAATTTGTAGTTTTGTCATGCAACACTCTTTCATTACGGAGAAGCACCGAAGCATCAAGCTGCAGAAGAGATAATGTCCATCACTTCAATTACAGAGCCGCCAAAGTTACCAGACAGTGAAATACTAGTTTGAGTGTGCAAAGATTGCCAAGATTGCTCAAGTTGCTGACATTCAGATGCCGATGCAATTAACAATCTCGTTGAGGGATTGCTTGCTCGAGATCACGATCAGTAGACTTCAGTTCCTACCTCTCAGAATAGACTTTATACACAGGAGTTAACTTGGCGTTACCCTTTCAAGTTAACTCATTGTTTCATCACATGCATATCTATTCTGAGATTAGCTTTATTCACTTGGAGTTTCATTTAGGGTTTTCGTTAACTGATGGTAGTCTTCCAGTTAACTCGCTTTCAATAAGGACGTGCATGCTTGCACAATTGTCCATTTTTAGATTAGATGTTCCAATTAACTGATGGTAGCTTTCCAGTTAACTGTATAGTTTACTTTATTAGGGCTTAGCAATAAATCTTGCATGCATTGCAAGACTGTAGTTGACTCAAGGTGATTTTAGGGTTCCCTACACCTTTCGATGTCTATAAATAAGAGCTTTTATGTAATGTCCCTTCTCACGGTGATCGTTGTTGACCGTGGCCTATTCAGACGTAGAGGCTGCGCGATGGTGAAATAGGGTTTCAGTTTTGAGGAGGTTGTTGCTTGAGTTTGGGATTACATGGATTCTTTACGGGTTTTCGAGAGCTGGTAGCAGTGTTCGGGCATTCCGGGCAACTTCGCGAATTACTATTTTTAGTAAATTCTATTTTTTGGCATGGACATTTTGGGGTTCAGTTCCGGTTGGATCACTTCTTCAGTTGTTTCAGCTGGCACTTCAGTTCTTGGCCTTGGGCATTTTTGGAGAGATAAGTATTTTCATTATAATATTATTATTTTAATATTATACCCCTTGCCTAGCAGTGCAACTTTAAGTTGTTTTTAAAAAGGGGGTCTTTGAGGGTCATGGCGTCATAAGGAGATAAATTATAATTTTTAAATATCAAATATTGAGACAAGTGAATTGGGACGCCCTTTTGAGAAGATTGTTTTTATTTTAAAAAGGTGAAATGTTTTATTGATGAAAATGGACGCCATCTTTTGGAGGGAAAAGGTGAATTTGAAATTAGGGTTAGGGTGCCCTCTGGAAGCTTCTAGATGTTTCTCTCTCGTCTATATAATCAGGCCTCGGCTCTTCATTTGGGATCTTCTGTCTACTTCACCGTTATGCTGCTGGATTGATTTCAGGCACTCGCTTCGAGGAAAGCACACCTCCTAGCATTGGCTCATCTTCTTGCTTGAAAGATAGCAACTAGTTGAGAGGTTAGCTTGTAGTTGAGTTGTTTTCACATTTCAGTTGAGTGGTTTGCATTTTGGAGTTCTAGTTTGTGTTTTTGTCATATTTCTGATGTTGCTGAATGTCATTGAAGAATGTAAGAATTGCTCACAAGTCAGAAAATAAAAAGGTTATCATTCTGGGTATTGCATCTATCTGTTTGTCAATAAAGGGCGACCTTTCTAGCTGATTTACAGATTTTAATTGTGTGTCTTTATTTTTATTGAGCAAAATCGCCCTTGCAGCTGGGCCGTACCATTTAGGGGGTGTCTTGGGATGTGTGCAAATCAATGAGAGTTGTTTAGTGTGGTTTTGAGCTTTCAAATTGGGCGCCTTCATCACATAAGCAATCTGCACTTCGTTTGGTGTCAATAGGATGTGATTTGAGCAAGTTATGAACGATTAAGTGGATATTATGTTGCAGATTTCACCCATTTGATGTGCAGGTCTGACAGATCAGAACTAAGAGAATTGTCTCTTGGTTAGTGCATGAGCATTGAAAGTTGTATTCTGCCTTTGGAAACATTCTACATATTTGCAGCAGTGAATAATTGACATTACTCTTGATTTAAATGATCTTTCTGATATCTTGTAAGTTGTTAGTAGTACTATCAGCAATTCATCTTTATCTTGCAAATTGAGTTATTGTACATCCCCACTGAATAAGTGGAAGAGGCTGGCTTGCCGCCTATTTACTGGTTTTTGCTTTGTAATTTCCTAAGACTCTGCCATATGGTCGCCTCTTATCCATCACGGATTGAGTAGCACATACTTGGTGTTGAGCTATTTTCAGTATTGCATTAGTTAGGGATCCTCTGACCGAATGCTCGTCGTTCACCGGCGCATCTCGTGGTTAGAGTTCTTATTCAGCAATTTCCTTTGAGATCCTCTGACCAATGCTCACACCTTGCCCCCATCGGGATCCTGGTGTACATTCTGGTTAGAGTTACTTTCCGCATCGTTTTGGTTTATGCTAACCTTAACAGGTGCGTGTTGCATTGTAATTGTTATTAAAAAAATCCAAAAAAAATTGGTCCGGTTCATTACATTTTGCTCATTTGTAAATAACTTTTGCACGAGAGAGAAATATATGTTGTGCCCACCTTGCCCTCAATATTGCTCGTTCTGTATCTGTTCATGCATTTTTACTATTATGATGAATTGTTATGCCACATAGGGTTTCATGCAATTATAATGGTGAATTCTTTCTTGTTTTGTGTTCAATAAACTCATTCCGATTGAGCTGATAGATGTGCCACCTTGCCTTCAAGTTGAGAATCTGTTCTTGGTTATCATATGATGTGTGTGAATAATAAGCTTGTTCAGATTGAGATGATAGTTGTGCCACCTTGCCTTCAAGTAGAGAATCTGCGCTTGGTTATCGTGTATTGTTGTGAACAATAAACTTGTTTAGATTGAGCTGATAGTTGTGCCACATTGCCTTCAAGTTGAGAATCCGTATTCAGTTTATCGTGTGATGTTGTTACCAATAAGCCTATTTAGACAAGCAGATAGTTGTGCCACCTTGCCTTCACGTTGTGAGTCCGTACCCGGTTTATCGTCAGATAATCATTCCTGCTCCATTTCCTCATACTCTGTTTTTTTGAGGAAACTGGATAGATTTAAAGTAGTTAGCTTAGTTGTAGTTAATGATCTGCGAAACCAAAAAATCCTTAGCTGCAACGTTCTTGGTTTTCTTAACCTTGTGCCTCTTCCAACTGAGAACAAAAAGATAGAACTTAGATTACTTTTCTTTTCCACGCATTCCAGCACTACGAGGAAGCTTCCCCTCCTAATTTGAAGAGCACTCATTACGCAGTGTGCATAGCTGTCCGTACAAACCTGCACTCTAGAGGTGTTAGTTTTTACGCCAACATATATACAGATTTTTGAAGCATATTTAAACAGATTTATGGCGCATATTTGAGCAGACCTATGAAGGATTTGCAAGTAGATTGAAGTAAACAAAATATATATATATGAAGACAATCAAGTAAAAGCAAATAGAAGTGAAGCAGACCTTGTATCTAATTTGAAGCAGATTTGTGAAGGAATTTAAGAGCAGATTTATGACAGTGTCTGAAGCAAAGGTGTGAAGAAGATTGGAATAAGAGGAAACATTCAGATCTGTGATATAGAAGAGAAGTTCATGCATAAAATCTATGCAAAGATAAAAGAGAAGATTGTGTGAATAATAGAGAAGATTATATCAGATTTGTAAGAAGGTTGTTTGAGCAGAATTATCCATCATCTGTTGAGGCAGCAACAATTGAAGGTGGAATGTTATTCAAATTATAATCTTTGCTAGGTTGGTGCTTGGCAAGTAGGGGTTGGTACTCCTTGTAGGTTGGTGCCTACTAAATCAGCTTTAGGGGTGATTGCTCCTTGTAGGTTGCTGCCTACTAAATTAGAAATAAGGGTTGGTGCTCTTTGTAGGTTGGTGCCTACCGAACTACATAATTGATTCAAGTAGGTTGGTGCCTACATTCTTTGTAAAGCATATATAATTCATAAAGTACATTATTTGTACTATGGTTTTATCCCACAAAGGTTTCCACATAAAATCTTGGTGTCAACTTGTTCATATTGTGATATTCTTGCATAGTTGATTTGTGTTAGAGTTTGAAGTTGATAAGAAGTTTAAGAGGGTAAAAGTTTGTTGATATGCTGATTCACCCTCCCCCTCTCAGTATATCTTTGTGCTCTTCACTTTCTAGATTTAGTAATAAAGCTTGCTTGCTGAGCAAGCCCTAGATTGTGAAAGCAAGGAGATTTTAGGGTTCCCTACTCCTCTGCTTGTCTATAAATAAGAGTCTTTGCTCATTAGTTTCCTTTAACGATGCTAGTGATAACAAAACGCTGAGCCTATTGTGCCTTCTATTTGTTACTCAAGTGTTGTTCAATTGTTTTATGATAGCCAATTGTTGAGTCTCTTTTAGCCAACAAGAAGTTATTGTAGTTGTTGTTCGTATTGTTTAAGAACAAGATTGCAAGCCTCTTTAGCTGCAATTTCTTGTTCCAGGCATGTTAGAAGTAAGTTTTGTTCCAGAAGTTTGAGTAATAAAATCATGAGCCTCCTTTGCCTTGATATAACATCTCAAATTTCCGTTATTTGTGTTCTACTTTTATGATCTTGATTTCAGCTTACATTGAAGTGTGTAGATGTTCGTTGAGAAAGAGTTTATTGAAGTATTTTGTCAGAAATCAACCTTGTTCATTTCTAGTTTTTTTTGCTCTGCGTATTACTCGAGAAATTAGAAACGTCTTTAGTTTAAGTTAGTCATAGTTAAAGTTCTTAAAACAAAAAATCTCAGCTGCGACGTTTGTGTTTAATAAACCTTCTGCTCTAAGCTAACAAAAAAGATAGGCAACTTAGTTCTTAGTTTACTTTCTTTCAACACCATCAGCAAGAGGGAGCTTCCCCTCCTAATTTGAAGAGCAGTTTATCTGTGCAAAGCTGTCTGTCTCAAATACGCATTCTAGAGGTGTGAATTTAAACGCCAACACTTCTCATATGCATTGGCCTATTCATCAAATGGATGTTAAAAGTGCATTTTTAAACGGTGATTTATATGAAGAAATTTATATGTCTCAACCTTTGGGTTTCATTAAGGAAGGTAATGAAAATCTTGTTTGCAAATTGAAGAAATCAATTTATGGTTTAAACCAATCTCCTAGAGAATGGTATTCAAAGATCAATGCTTTCTTTCTATCTCAAGGTTTCATTAGAAGTAAAAATGATCCAAATTTATATATTAAGCATAGTGAAGATGATATTGTGATTATTATTTTATATGTTGATGATTTAATTATCACTTCTAGTTCTAACAATTTGATTAGTGATGTTAAGTCTCAACTCAATCAATAATTTCAAATGACTGGTTTAGGCCTATTACATTATTTTTTGGGTATGCAAATTTGGCAAACACCTAAAGGGTATTTTTCTTTCTCAACATAAATATGCTCAAGATCTCTTAAATTTAAAATGAATGATGCAAAATGTGTTTCTACTCCTTGTAAATTAGGAACTAAATTAATGGTTGATATGGAAACTCCTTTTGTTGATCCTACTTTATATAGGCAATTAAGTAGGAAGTTTAAATTATCTAACTCTTACTAGACCTGATATTTCTTATAGTGTTGGATTGGTTTCTAGATTTATGTCTAAACCACAACAAACTCATTTTAAAGTTACAAAAAGAATTTTAAGATATGTTAAAGGCACTCTTAATATTGGTCTCTTTTATGATACAAATTGTGATTTTTCTTTAAAAGGTTATACTGATTCAGATTTAGGAGGTGATCCCAATGATGGGAGATCCACTTGTGGTTACTGTTTCTTTATTGGATCAGGTGCAATCTCATGGAATAGCAAGAAACAACAATCTACTTCTCTTTGTTCTACAGAAGCTGAATATAAAGGTTGTACAAATGCATCTAAAGAAGCATTATGGTTAAGAAGATTACTTGAAGACTTGGGTCTACCTCAAAAGGATCCTACTCCTTTATATTGTGATAATCAAAGTGCTATTACTTTGGCAAAGAATCCAATTTTTCATGCAAGGACCAAGCACATTGCTCTTCAACATCAATTCATTAGAGAGCAAATTGAAGACAAGCAAATTTCTCTTTTGTATTGTAAAGGTGAAGATCAAGTTGCAGATATTCTCACCAAAGTTCTTTGTAAAGATAAATTTCTCTTTCATTGTAAAAATCTTGGATTACAACCCATTGAAGGGTTTCATGTAACCTCCCCAAGTAAAGCTTAAGGGAGGATGTTAGAAAATTAATCTTTACTTGGTAAAGGTTATTCTTTAATTGTAATTATTTATTAACTTGTAGGAATATTCCAAAGGAATCCCTACAAGTCTTTTGTCTTTTTTTGTCATCTCACACGTGTGAGGATGGCTTATTTTTAATTCCTTTATTAAAGAATATTTGTAACCACCTCTTTAAGAGGTGACACTTTGCACACACATAGATGAATGGTGGTATTCATTGAGTTGGGAGTTAAATTATAACTCCTCCGTCTCACCTCTACTTATTGAGGTGCCTCTCCTCTCATTCTTCAAGATTCAAGCAAGCAAGGTAAAGCTGAAGCGCTCTCTCTCTTTGTATTATTCTTTAGGCATTTTGCCTCCATTCACAATATTGGGGTTTTTCTTGTTTTTTCCCCTTATCAAATTCTTGTGTCTCTTACTTTGGTGGTGCTTGGTTTGGCTACTTCAATCTATTTGGTAATCTCTTTGCTTCAAACAATTGCTCTTTATTAGTACTTTCCATTGCTCCTTTCTATTTCCTTTTAGGAACCAGGACCTGTAAGCGACCCACACGAGTACGGGGGGAAAAAGTGAAGAACCCGGTAACTTAGATTAAAAGGGAAGAACACAAAACGAAAGCTGGAAAGAGGAAAGGTATCCATTACTGTTATCAAACCATTTTTTAGAAAGCTTGAGCACTTTGTTCATCTCCACGCCCGAGGATGAAAACCCTTTGGTGCAAAAATATAGAGGACAAAAACCCTCTCAATTTTTAAATGAGGTGGTTCCATTCGCAAGTCACATATGTGGTGAAAGTTTGCAATATGCGAGTTTAGTTGTGGTTGACATTGACAGCGAGTTGAAAATTTATTTTTTAGTTCAAATTTGTTGAAGAATATTATATTCTCCTTGTTTCTCAATGTCAAATCTTTATTTATTAGGGCTGTTCCATATTTCCAATCCAGCTGAATTACTTTATAATTATTATTTTGTGGTTCCGTATTGAGCATACTTAAACCCTTATATTGGAAATACTAATACCGAGCATAGCCATACATCCTCAAAGTAATATTGCTGAAGGTGAGCGAATCATTTTAAAAGTTATTTTGGTGATATGGAGGCTGCCGTACATGTGAAAAGGGGCAGCAACTTCTTTTAAAAAGGAACTTTATTCATTGTTTAGTCCCTGTACATTTTGAAGGGAATATTGTGAAGACTATTGGCTGTTGTACCAACAGCTTAAGTAAGGAGGTCTATGTTATTATTTGATAATATTGTTTTAGAACTGTTGTACAATGGTGTGAGGGGATCGCAGCATTACAAAGTTTTCAGTTAGTTAGCTGCTGATTACTTCTCTTATGAGTGACCATATACCAAATTCATCCTTTGGGCAAAAAATTCAATACTGTAAGTGGCTCTGTATTATCTAATTTTTATATTTTTAAATAAATAGGGTATTTCAGGTAGATGCCATATATTTGTATTGAAAAATATATATATATTTGCTTATCAGTTTGTGAGCTTCAGTATATTTTGATTTTCATATTTTGGTTTTTATTTCAAAGTTATAAAAATATCACCAAAAAAAAAAAAAAAAATCAAAGGGAGGCTATTACATTTGTGTACACTATATTTCCAACCGTTCAATGCCATTTGTGGCTGTATCAATCACAAAAGATGGTTTGGATTGATTGTTGACATTAATTGTTTTTACTGCCCTTATCTAGGATGTGCACCAACACTTTGGAGGGTTATAGAGAGGGTTTTGGTCTTCATTTATTGCTGAAACAACATTTCCAGCCATCTTTCACGGGAGTGCCAGCAGTAGGCAGTGCAGGTCTTTCCTACTTTTCACTATTGAATCACTTTCCAGCCTTCAATTGGGTGCACTAGCCTTGGAGGAGAGTTCGACTTTAATTTGGGCAAGTTTCATCCACATTTACTGCCGTTTGGAGGCATTTTTGGACATTTACCAGAATTTACAGTGGTTCATCCTTTAGTTCCAGCCTCTGGAGTCTCCAATCCTGCCATCTTCCATCTCCATTTACTGATTTCCATCATTATAGGGCAGTGCCAAATTAGACCTAAGCAGTTTTGGGAGATTGTGCAGCCTTGGTAGCATGTTCCCTTTCATCTCCAGCCACCAAACTTCTTCAAGGTTCCTATAGCATGTGGAAACTATACATTCATTGTTTCTAGACAAAACTCAAATGTTGGAAGTCTGGAAATTGTGCGTATCAGCTCTTGTAAGTTTCTCCAGCATTTTGCAAATCTAAAGAAGGCATTTTGAAGGAGATAAATTGGTGTTTAATGCCATAGGGTTCCACTATTGTATGTTTGTTGGCATTTGAAGGTTCAATTCATTCACTTTCAGTTCTATCAGCATTGATATTGGTTGTATATATGCATTGACCATTTAGATCTTTGTGTAATTGCATGTAAAGGGTGTTAAGGTGGTCATCAGTTTCATATTAGCCCTTAACCAGCCCTTTCGTTTGGGTGAGTGTAGAAACCCTAGTTTCCCCTATTCTCCGAATCTGACAGTTTTTTGAGTCTTTTCTGACGTTTTTGGTTTTTTTGCAAATTTTGAGTTTTTTGACAATAAATGAATGGTACGGCTTTGCTAGAAATTAATAATAAATTCAATAAAAATGCTAGGTAACCAATGTGCATAGAAAATACAATATAGAATGAAGGCGTTTCATCTATTATTCATTTGAGCTCAATACAATATGGATCTGCTAACATGCACTAAAGAATACACCTTTTTAATGAGAGAAAAAACCTGGTAAACAGCAGGCTGTAGATGCACAATGAGTACGGCTGATCTGTGGTCTTGTTTCTCCTGATATCCAATGAACCCTAATGATGCCAGAGGAGTGAGCGCCCAAACTAGAAACAACAAGCAACCCTCAATGCAAGCGATTTTCTCACAAGATTAAATACGCCTTATTTCTGCTGGTACGGCCCTGGTACAGTGGTACGGCTGAGACAGCAATCAGCAGCAAATAAGATTTGTACGGCCTCCTCTGATGTCTCTGAATGTTGAAGAATATGTGCGCCCAGGTAAATAGATGCTTTCCGGATGATAGAATATGCTGAAGCTCTGTAAATGAATTAACTCTGAAGATCAATGATTTCCTCTGAGTGAGAAAACCTCTGCTGGCAATAGATCAAGTGATATTTCACACCCTCTGAATTGCTTTCCGCTAGAGATGGCTCGTTCCCCAAGGAATTCGAGTTCAAACCCTAAGGTTCTGTGCTCAGATCAATTTTGATCAGTTTCTCAAATTCAATAATCACATAATTGGCACAATTACCAATGCAAAACCCTTTATCTTCACAAAAGTGCGATTTCTTCAATAATAGGGTTTTAATTAAATTTTGAATTTTTAATTCTTTTAATTTTCCATAGTCTCCAGCCAAAATATTAAATCATAATTTAATTGTCACTTTTGGCCCCTTCTGATGATGGGCGCACCCCTCAAGGAGAATCACTTAAGTTATAATATAACATTATAACTTTATATTATAAATCATTAAATAATTAATATTTAATCAATACAATTAAATATTAATATCTTCCTCGTTACTCATCTGATTACTGTCCCGTCTGAAGCTGACGAACACTGAAGTGATTTTGAACGCTGCCAATCTCACACTGCTAAAAATAGCAGGGGTCCC